>OX155967.1:20886656-21048796 GCA_944548615.1 Micropterix aruncella | reverse complement strand
TATCATTTTGTAAAACAATTACATAATTATGAATAAATATGAGAACGTCAAAGAAGTGAAAAAAACGCGGAACCAGATCTGGTCGTATCATACTCAACGGATAATTGTTTCACAACCAGATTTGGTCGTATCATACTCAACGGGTTAAATATATTCATGTACCAGTACAATTATATGTTATTTCCCCTTTTCTTTATTGTATTTATGCCAGTCAGAAACAACCTGCAATGTTAATGTTTGTCTGGATATTTTTATCATGGTGCTTAATTTTCCAGAATTAAATTAGATTATACCTGTATTTAAAGATAATATTATGAACATTTAAAAAATACTTTGTACCAAATAACTATACGTGATTTTGGATAGGGGGGGGGGACCTCACCACATATCACCAGAGGGGAGGGAGGGGTCAAAAAGTTGCTAAAAAACATCACGTGATTAATGGACGACCCCTTACAGTGGAATTTAAAACGAAAGGTTGTAACTTTTCCTGCATTAAACTACCAATAGCACATAAAGCAGAGTAATCTTAGTCCGGGTGATTTTTTTCCAAAGTAATTTGTATGATTTATTAGTTTTTATGTTCGGCAGGTGGTTTATGTGCAGGAAACGGACTAGCGCACTGCTCTATCTCATTTACGAGAAACTATTCTCCGATATTAGTTCATGAAGAATCGCAATTCATAATTAATACATTAAAAAATATATTTCAAAAAATCGTTCACCGAGCGACCGGTTTAGGGCGGCAAGCGACCAGTCGATTGCTATCGACCACTACTCTAAGGCGTTGTAATCAATTCATTTGTTCCAGATTGCAGAGACGGTGCGGATGAATCGCCCGAGCGCTGTGGAGTGCCAAACTCGGGCAGCGACAACATGACTGCTATCGGTTGCGCCGGTCGCGTCTGGTGCGCCAACAGAGGCACCTGTCTGCCTCCCGTCTGGAGGTGCGACGGAGAAAACGACTGCGGCGATGACACGGATGAAACTAACTGTGGCAAGTATTACTGCTTGCCGTTTTTGTTGCTAACCCACTTGTCAGTTGCTACGGGCGAACCCGTAATCCCAGAAAGTTATAGCGGCCATGGTATAAACGCAAAGGCTTTGTGGACAACTTAATCCACAGTCAAATGATGCAAACAGCCCTTAAGAGCCCAACGCCTCACTGCAAGGCACTTGGAAGTGCCGCTCAGCAGGCCATCCTTGCGCCCTTACTATCAGATTTGAACAAATTTCTCCATCCTACAGTCTAGTCACAGATTCGAGTTCGCTTGTGCGGCCTCTACCTGACGTTAATGGTAATTCAAATTTGAATTTATTGTGGACCGAGGCGTCCTTTGCCCGTCAAGCTCTCACGGGATCTGGTAGCCAGCGGATCGTTTCTCAGGATAGATAATGCCAGTTGAGCATCTACCCCTGCTTCTTAGGAAACGTACGTTTTCAGACATACGGTTTATTCGCTGGGCTGCGTAACGATTGACTGATGCCACAGGGCGCCCGCCCTGGCATGCCGGTCAGCTCCACTCAAGGTATTCCCCTGGATCGGAAACTCCGATCCCAACTGTCGTTACAGCCGCAGGCAGAGTTCACTGCGACTCTTCCGGGTCTTGTCCCTCTGGGAGCTGAACTGTGAGTTGAACCAACCCAAAAAAATACAGGCAGCCGGCAGGTCATTACGCCTAAGCTGCATGGTACCATTAGGAACCATGGCGTAGGTACAATTGTTTCAGGTTGGCGATGGTTTCAGCTATCATTAGTGTGTGTACTTTGTATACCTACACGACCCGCAAGACGACCTATATACAGTTTCAAAATAATTTATTATGGCCCACCATGCAATCCCAATACTAATTTACGCTTTTCAATATCCTTAAAGTGAAAAAACCTTAGTTACTTTTGGATTTTACTGAATGGTTTATTCTGACTCAGCTTGACAATCCAGGAGTTGCCTTTTATATAGCAAGCAAACATATTGGGGGGCTCTCTTTTCTAAGGAAAAGTTTATGAGTTTGACATTCAAACCAGCCACAAGCCTCGGAATAAAGATTCCATAGCGAGTCGAATCTGAAAAATCCATGTTAAAGTCGCTCAAAGACTTTTCGACTTTTTTTTCTGTTATTGCGATTTTGTTCACTTTATATTCCTTCCCAAGCTGCAGACGGGCAAACAGTCATAATATAATATTTTTTGGACGCTACGAAGCGACTGCGAGGAAACCTTTTCCTAAAAAGCGAGATTTGTGGAGCGACAATCATGGGTATTTCTTCCGACAATGCTTTCACATACTCCGCTAAATTAAGAATAGAGTTTTGAAGTTTCCTATAGACAAGTCATTCCCACAGTTCTCGGAAATAACGCATAAACTGCATTCTGAGAGAAGAGACTTGTACTTGGTCGTTTAAATTAGTTTTTTTTTTACAGAGCATCGTATTTGCTCGAGCATTGAAATAACATGCACGAACGGCCGCTGTGTACCTCAGGAATACCGCTGCGACGGCCACGACGACTGCAACGACGGTGAGGCCACCGACGAGAAAGGCTGCGGAGTTCCTTGCGAAGCCAGCGGCTTCTACTGCATAGCAGACGGAGCCTGCATTGACAACCATCTCAGGTGCAACGGCTACACAGATTGCTACGACGGACAAGACGAGGTGAACTTACTTAATATTTCCTATTTCCAGCCCAATTATTGACTGGAAATTCGTTGAAAAATTTACACTGCTAAAAAACAGTGGTATGAAAGTAAGTGCACAACAATGGATGAGTTTAAACGAAAGCATGACACTTTCAACATATACACCACTGGCCAAAAGTATTGCTAGATTGAAAGTTCTAGCGCAAGTATAATGTCCTTTCATAGCCAGGAAACTCGCCATATTTAGATCCTATTGAGAATTCATGGAGCATAATTGGCAGGATAATATCTCAAAATAAAACAAGAGCTTCTGGAAACCATAATTAAAGTTTGGCATAATGAAGTACTGAAAGAAATGTTGCAAAACCTTCTCGATTCCATGCCTAAATGAGTGGCTGGAGCGATCAAAGCCAGAGACGGTCCAACAACATGATAAACGCACTCATTTATTATATTTTCTACTCAGAAGAACTTAGAACAACTCTAAATTGTTTGTTTATTTTATCTTATTCCAGGATACCAAATTAATGCTTATTTATGATAACCTATATATTTTTTGAATGTTTTTAATAAAATAAATAAATATTTTTTTTCAGTAGCTTACTTAAATTTTGTTTTTAAACTAATTTAATGTTTTGGTGTTTAAAAAACCACTTAAATAAAATATATATTTTTGAGCTTTTAAAAAAAAAAAAACAATCTTGCAATACTTTTGGCCAGTAGTGTTACCGAGAGGTGAAGGAAGTATTCGGATAGATTGACTAGAAAAAGCTAAAAAAGCTTTGTGCAGTGGACTAGGTAGGGATATTCGATCCAAGTCCCTTGCAGGCCTAAGCTCAGAGTTAAAAAAAAGAACTCCTAAGTGAAGAATCCCTGATATAATATACTATCTACAGAAGCGAGCTTATTAATTGAATCAAACACATATTTTTAGAAAACAACAGTTTTTGGGAATATAAATAGATTTTCTTTTAATTACTATTTAATATGCCCTCCCCTTTGCTTTCGAAACTATTTCCACTCGTTTTGACATATATTCTATCAGGTTTTTACAGTTTTTGTAATTTTTTTCATGTATATACCATATTTGACTAAATGAACAAATGAGGCTATTTTTTATTCTGCAATTATTTTCGCGAGTCTTTGCTTGCGAATAGCTCATAGATTCTCTATGGGATTCAGATCCGGAGAGTTTCCCAATCACTCTAAAAAAACACTTTGTTTTTGGCAAAGTATTCCTTCATTTTATTGGAATTATGGCAAGTTGGCAAATTTTGTCAAAATATTCCATTTTTGGATGAAAAGCTCTTGTTTAACCCCTCAGGCCTCGATTGGCCGACATCGGCCACAACACGATTCAGCGTGACGGCCCCGTTTTAATTTTATTTTAATTTAATTTGTTTTATTTTATTATGTTAATATGTTTAATTTTAATTATGGGTACAGTGGTTTGGCAGTAATTAATGTGTTGGTGAGACAGTGTCATCATTAATTTTTTTTACTAATTTTTACAAAAGAATTTTGAGACATCAACTTGTCAATCGGCTGAGGGGGCGAGGCCTGAATGGTTAACTCCGGTCATATTTTTTCTGATAATATTTTCTTGTACTGGTCGTTAATCATCATCCTTTAACGGGAACGATTGGTCGTATGCCGTCATATGAAAAACACCCCCAAAACACTTGCTTGTCGGGATATTTAGAATTTTTTTTAATGTACTGTTGATTCAATTAATACGCTCGCTACTGTATCATCCATTAATCAATCCTACAAACTACACACTAAACGGGATGCACAGAAAATCAGTTTTTATTTCTGAGTGTGTCCTTCATCAATATTACCTGTTTGCATCTGCCACACCTATTTAATTATAGCATTGATAATATAGGGTATTAAATTGATGAATGCCATACTACGCTAGGATTTTACTCATACTCACTGTGCCAAACATTGATTAATCTTCTCTTATGTTTAGTAGGCTAATATATGGTGTTCTAAACATGGCGTTACGGTATCCTACCTCTAAATGAAATAATAATATAAACAAATTTTGAAATCATAGTTTTTATTATTTTGATATTATTTACATAAAGATGTCAATTTTTAAAATGGTTTACTGGTTTCAATACATAATAATTACACACTTTATATTTCACATAGACTAATAGATGGCATTTTATCTCTCCCTATTATTTCTGTGTTTTAAACAACCTATATACAAATTGCAATATATTGCACTAATATTTAAATATCTATAATTATTTTTACTGGACAATGCTATCAGCACTACCTACATATCGCCGGCGTAGAAGGGTTGCCAAAATGTATATCACTTTGAGCAGTCAAACACCATATATACTCAATAGTTTAAGCCTGTATAATGTGCCTTTTAGGTAATTTGTACCGATAGAGTCTAATTTTGAAATAAAAATGTTTCTAATACAGGTTGTGTATTGTCATGCATCTAATCCGTTTTGGAGAATATTGGCTTAAAAAACTTCCCATCTATATGCTGTTATAGACTATCCCTGCACAATACCCCGCTACACGAGGCCTTATTGAAATGAAGATTGAAGTTTTGGTTCGACCTGTATTTTTATATTATTTATTTGTTCATTGCAGGAAGGCTGCAGCGAGATCCGTCCATCAATGGGCAACAATTCTGTGCACCCACCAAATAAGAACCACCATCAGTACCATGACATGGACCGAGCTTTTGGCGTATGCGAACAGCATGAATTCCAGTGTCTTAACTTGGAATGCATTCGAAAGGTAAGTGCAAAGAAGGTTTTAGGGACTGGCATGAATGATATGAATACCAATTCATAACATTGAGGACATAATACGCGAAAGAAGATGCCAGACAGTCTTACCATACTCTTAACCCTTCACATCGCGAAGTTAAAATTCGGCCGTCCCGTTTGTTTTGTCAGTTTGGCGCGTGAAATTGGCGAGAGTCGATGGCCTTGAGGAAAACATTTTATACAGCCTGACCAGTCGCAGAACAGCTCCACTTTTTGTAATAGCAGGGAAAGCTGCTTGGGGCTCCTGGTGATAAAAGTTAGGTCGTCGGCAAAAGCGAGGCACGACGATGTGTATTGGCCGTCTGTTTTAAAACGGTAACCCCACTTCTTGTCGAACTGGGTCAGGTTTTCCAGCAGTATATTGAAAACGATATTGAATATCGTCGGAGAAAGGCAACAGCCCTGAAACAGTCCAATTGAATATGATATAGAGCGGGTAGTCCATTTTTGCGTTTTGACATGGAACGTCAGACAGTTGTAGTAGGAGGCTACAATGTCACGCACCACAGGTGGGAAGTTGTACCAGCGGAGTGCAAAGTGGAGGAGACTGTGCCGAACTGACCCAAAGGCATTCTCTAGGTCGAGCCAGCATACATTGATTTGGCGTTCGTGCTGTATCGCATCCTTAATGGCAGCAGCCAAGAGAGAATTGTGCTCGAGGCAGCCTGAGACGCCACGCATGAAGCCTTTTTGTACTGACACTCCAAGGTACTCGTTCCGGTGCATGAATTTGCTCATCTTCATGTGGACTATGCCAAAAAAGATTTTGGCCACAGTATCTGTCAGTGCAATGGGCCGAGCGTCCTTTGGTCCGGTGCAAACTGGGACCTTCGGAATTAAGATGACTGTCGCTCGGCCGAAATTCTGTGGGACTACACCGCTATTCCATATATGTCGGAAGATGGATCCTAAATATTGCAGAAGGCAGGGGCACTTTTTATACACTAAGTAGGGAATACCATCGGGACCTGGAGTAGAGCCCTACGGCTTCCTTTTTATTTGATTTAAAATCTCATCTAGAGATGGGGGTTGAGAGGCGAAAGCTACTGTAGGCAGGTGCGGAGGTTTAATGCCCGGAGGAGGGCTGTACGTATGGAGCCGCATTGGATCCTCATAAGTGGTCGAAAAGTATTCCGTGGCCATTTCTTCCGGGATTTGGATTGTGCCCTTAGCGGCAGACAAAACCTTTTTACTGTAGTTAAAACGGTTTTTGTCAAACCGGGATTCTTCTTTGGACCTGAGAAATGCTTCTTTGCACTTGTTGTTTTGCGTTGCTACGCTCTGTATCAGTTTGAGTATAGAGCGGTACGCGCGCGAGAAGTTGTGGCAGAGGGCCTTATCTCCGGCTTTCTTGGCTTCACGTAGCTGGCGACGAAGTAGCCGCTTCTGCCTACGGAGCTTTGCTTTGAATGCGTTTTCTCTGTGAACCGGGTCGACATGGGTAGATTTTGGGTAAACACCCGAGAAGTATTCATGGACCGCCACCTGGAAGGATGACAGTTGAACACTGGCAGGGACATTACGGTTCACAGAGTGGTCAAGGATTGAAGTTAAATTACTATTGTGAAATTTCCAATCCTCTTTCGCAAGTGAAGGGAATTTTAGAGGAGGGAAAGATATGATTGGCGCAGGTCGTGGAGACCGGTCGGGTGACAAACTGCGGGCAGATGTGAAGTCTAGGGACGTGTGAGGTTCGACTCTGTCCGTGACTCCTTGCGACGGTTTAAGACACTGCCGTGCAGCGTCGCTATCATCATGCCCAGCAATACGCTTGTTTAGCCAAGCATGTGGATGTACGTATGCCCAGGGCCGGATCTAGGGGGGGGGCAGGAGGGGGCACTTGCCCCGGGCGGCGAAAACTGGGGGCGGCCATCGTACGTCGAACATCGCGTGTAACAAACTCAGTACAATAGAAAAAACCTGTGAGACACCCTCTCCTCACACGTGATGTACGGTTTGGAAATAGTGTCCACTTAGTTTGCCAATGTATGCACAATGCGAGCGCGCGAATTGCGCGCTCGCATTGGATCGAACCTTAATGGAAATCAATCACAGACTTGAAAGCGCGAGGAAACTGATTCAGATTTTGCATTTTTGACTGGCGATTCAATAATACAAATGAGCACTAATGATTTAAACAAATATGGACTCGATTTGGCTCTTAAAATAGGGTATGGACTTGAATTCGGCGGAACTTATTTCCGAACTTGAAGTATTTAAAGAACACGGACCACTCTTACATAAACATATTTCTGGATTGCAACCGTTTTATTTATTAAAACTCATATGTAAAAATGATTTACAGGATGCATTTATTAACTTGAGCATAGCTCTTAGAATATATGAAACCCTACCCTACCTACAACTTCTGCTTCATGTGAAAGAAGCTTCAGCAAAATGAAGCTCATCAAATACTATGTACGTTCCACAATGTCCCAAGAGCGCTTGTCGGGATTGGTAATATTATCAATTGAGAGCGAAATAGCCAACAATCTGAATTATGATATGTTAATTAACGATTTCGATGAAATAAAGTCGAGGAAATAAACCTTTAGAATCAATTATAATTTTACTACTATAATAAATAATTTTCTAAAAGTCAGTGGATTTTATTTGTTCAAAAATTTTCCTAGAGGGCGGCAAATTCGCACTCTGCACCCCCTCTTTAATAATGTAGATCCGGGCCTGCGTATGCCACAGTGTGGATGTACGTATTATACAAGTGTGAATGTTAGCATTTTTTTTTTCTTTATATAACCAGTTATCTCGCGGTAAACCTTAGTATAATATCAGCATTCCTAGATATTCAGTTAGGTTTTGCTCAGTTAGGTATGCCATGAGCCAATGACTATGGGTTTAATTTGTTTCTCTTGCAAGTTTTATTATAATATGTACTGATTACCATAACCCTTCTGCTCTAAATAGTATTGTTCATATTATTATGAACATATTATTATTAGTATTCATATTATTATTGTATTTATATACATAAATAAATTTACCATAGAGTGTTTAACCCCTAGAGCCTCAATTGGCCGATATCGGCCACAACTCGATTCAGCGTGACGGGCCCTTTTAAATTTTATTTTAATTTAATTTGTTTTGTTTTATTATGTTTTATTATGTTAATGTTTAATTATTATGTTTAATATTTATATATTTAAATATATTTTAATTATGGATACAGTGGTTTGGCAGTAATTAATGTTTTGGTGAGACAGTGTCATAATTCAATATTTTTACTAATTTTTACTATTTTTTTGGGACATCAACTTGTCAATCGGCTGAGGGGCCGAGGCCTGAAGGGTTAACTTACTAGTTATACAAGCAAATATATTTAAAAGAATAAAAAACACGACCGCCTTTAGGGGCTCTCTAGCTAGAAGATCAAGCATGCTTGTCAAGCATCGCGTCGCAGGCTGGGAAGGGTTCGTAGACCGCAGGAAATATGCTTTTTTTTATATTTACCAAAAATACCTAATTTTGTAATTTATACCATGGAATCACATTCATCAATCAATTACGTCTAATCCGTCCAATAACCTGACTAATACAACTACAAAATTAGGCATTTTTGGTAAATATTAAAAAATATATTTGCATATATATCTTGGTATATTAATTGCATTGCATTAAATATCTTGGTATATTAATTGATTACCGGCTACAATGGAGCACCCACATAATGGAGCTGTCGGCAAAAGTTAGGAAACTCACGTATATTTTCAAAGACCTTAGAGGCATTCTGGACCAAAGGACACTTAAGATAGTATACCATGCCCTGTGCCAATCTATCCTAACCTATGGGATCATAGGGTGGGGAGGTGCAGCGAAAATTCATATGGAGCCCTTGATTAGAGCTCAAAAGCTAATACTTAAAATTATAAAGAGAAAGCCTTGGAGATACTCTTCAGATGATCTCTACAGAGAATATAACGTGCTAGATGTACCACAACTATACGTGAAAACGGCGCTCTGTGACTATCAAACTAATTTAGAGACCGCAATAAGAACCCAGCAAACAATCTGCACGCGGCAATCCCGAACTATACATTTTGACGTCCCTCGAATGCAGACCACTTTTGGGCAGAGGCATTTTGTGTACATAGCCCCCAGGATCTTTAATATGCTAGATGAAGATTTAAAAATGTATGTGCCGAAGTCTTCTTCTTCTTTTAAAGCCAAAATTGATTCCTGGCTAAAATATGACGCCCGGCAAAATATCCACAAATTAATATACCGAGACAATTATCCCTGACATTTCTTATTATTATTATTATTTTCTTTGACTTTTTTTATTTTTATTTATTACTATTACTTATTCATAAATTTTGGTGACTATTGTTTGATATCATTTGACATTTTATTTTATTTTTATTTTATTAACACGATTATTTATTTTTGTGTTTTATTTCCTATTGTGATCATTAGTTAGTGATTATTAGTTATAATTTGTAATGGTGACGGGAATATATATATTTCTTTTCCTTTTTATTTTTTTTGTTATTCATTGCCGAATATATGTGATATAAAAACCAGAGAGCTAGCTGCCCTGGAACAAGTCCTGGCACTTAGTTGGGCAGCAGCAGTACTTAAATGCTAATGCTCATATCGGCCGTGTTTAATTTTAATTTTAATTTTAATTATATATATTTTTTTTATTGATATGATTATTAGTGATACTTGTGCACTTGTAAATGAATTGTTAAATTAAATAAATAAATAAATAAATATATCCTGCAGTTTACGATTCCCTCCTAGCCCGCGACGCGATGCTTGACAAGCATGCTTGATCGTCTAGGAGCTCATTACAGAAAGTGAATTATTGTATTTATAATTATTTTTATTACGTTTTTTTTATGAAATATTTCCGGTTTATGTATTTATCCATATTGATACCTGTATATTTCCGGAATGTACCTAATCAGATCTTTCATTTGACACTAAACACGATATATTTATGATAATTTATTGACATTTAGACATTTAGAGAAAAACTTACTTGATATTTGGATAGTTAAGGTATTCTATGACACTCGGGATGACATAACGAATCTAACGATACCCACACTTCTAAATTGGTCCAAGCGTTTAGAAGTTAAGGTGGAAAAAAGAAACGGAAAACATACATAGATGAACCCTGAACACAACACTCCTTTTTTGTTGGGAAATCAACATTATAAGATATGAATATTAACCCCTCACGTTGCGAGGTAAAAACTCACCGCGCCCAAAAACATCACTTTTGCGCGCGACATATTCGCGCAAAAAATCGACGCGAGTCAACGGCCTTGAGAAAAACGATCATAACTTATAAACCACTAATCGGATTAAAAAAAGATTAATAGAAAAATGATTGCATTGAAATTTGACATATAAAACATTATAACCTTATCTCGTAAAACAATTAAGATAATAATGAATAAATATTACAAAATTGGCAAACTGAAAAAACTCGCCTATAAAATCATTTCGATTTTTTTGTAAATACAGTTTTTGTAAATATCAAAAATTGTAAATAGGTACAGTTATGTTCTTTATTAAATGCTTTACCAAAGCGATATTTTTTTTTTACTTATTTGCATACAA
Organism: Micropterix aruncella; assembly: GCA_944548615.1. Lineage (NCBI taxonomy): Eukaryota > Metazoa > Arthropoda > Insecta > Lepidoptera > Micropterigidae > Micropterix > Micropterix aruncella. The sequence goes on along the minus strand of OX155967.1, from coordinate 21,037,768 downwards.
AAATACGGAAAAAATATTTATTTATTCAGCCAAGAAAAATTGTATGTATTCTCGTAAAAAAAAATTTTTTTAATTTTTAATTTGTGACTACTTATGGTATTTTTTTATATGAAATTCTTTCAAAATAACTTTATTACTACATCACTTCTTCTTAGAAATCACACCAGAACTTTGAGCTTTGTCTGATATTATAGAAAAATCTAAAGTTTTGAGAGTTTCCGACTTCCGAACCTAATAATAAACTTTGAATGCCCATAATATAAAATTCGTTAGATTTTTTCAATTATATTGTCTTATCATAGACTTATTATATGTCTAATAACTAATTACTATACTCCAAAGAGTCACATTTCATCGAAAAACTATGGAAAATCACACTTTTTTCTCTCATAGTAATTATCAAAACAAGTTTCATTTTCGCGAGCCATATTTGAAAACAACATATAATGTTCAAAATACGCCTAATTATGTGATAACTTAGGATGTAAATGAAGCAATACCTATTTTATTAGTAAATTAAAGCGACATTACGTCATGTTTCGCGATATAACGGGATATTTCACAAACATTACAAAATAAAAACGGCCATCTTTCGCGAGCCGTTACGTTTTGCCAAAGTGTTTTCTTCGAAAATTCGTGAAAAACAGCAAATGGGCTGTGTAAATTGTTTAATCCTAAGGCCTAAACTACTTAAAAATGGAAATTACTTACTTTTATCCGGTATGCACTGCACTTATATACACAAAACAATTCACAACACAACACGTCGCGGAATTATACGCCGCCGCGAATGGGCAGTTCGCGACTGTCGTCAGAAATGAGGTCATCGATTTTGTAAGGGATGTAGTAATTCATATTTCTAACATCGCATGCGGCAATCGAGCAATTTCATAGTGTTGCATATTTGGCTATATTATGGCATCATTCGATAGAATATACAATCGCATTTCGAAATTTAAACGACATTTTCGTAAGAGCCGAGCGCTATATCCAGTAGTGGACGTTTCGGAATTTCGGCGGCCGCCATTCATGTCCCCAAATGGATGTTACGTGCTCAGCGGGTTAAATTGACTATTTATACATAATTTAGGAGAACTACCTAGTGCATTTAGAGTAGAATTTAGAGAACTACCAATACAGTGAGCATAAAACTTAATTGTGAAATATTCCTTTTTTCTATATCAGGAATTTCGCTGTGACTCCCGCGTAGACTGCTTAGATGGATCAGATGAACAGGACTGCCCTCAAACCAACACGACGTCAAGTACGACCCTAGCGCCTCGTCCGGTCGCGCCCACTACTGCACCAATAGAATGCGACACCCCACGCAGGCGATGCGACAACGACACTAAGTGTATCCCACCCGAGTGGCTCTGCGATAATAGAGAGGATTGCATAGATGGATCGGACGAGGGAATTGGATGTGGTAAGCATTCTTGTTTGGACATATATTAATTACTATTTAACCCGTGCCCACTTCGTTGGGCGGTAAAACTTTTTACTTGTGATGAAATTATGAGTGTGGTTTGGGTACTGAGTGCTATGATATATTTCCTGACCGCCAAAAAAATGGTTATATTTTTAGTGCATATGTATGTATGTATTTGCATGCCAATTTGACTATATTACCGTTATTTGTGAGTGTCTTCTTGTGAGTGTCTTATTTGTGAGTGCCTTATCTCTTTAACCTTTTATGCAGTAAAAGTCAAATTATATGCAGTAAAAGGAAAAAGTCTTTTGTTTTAAACACTTGAGACGATAAATTTACTTATTTTGATAATAATTCATAATTGTTGATAATATGACCAATAAACATGACCTAACGATTTAAATATTTTTTTAAATATAAAATACTACTTTTTGTTACTTAAATATAAAAGTTAGACATTTGCTGTCACTGACTTTTTTGTAGGCATTATCAAGCTTTACAATTTTTCTCTAGAACTTAATCATATATCTCTTATCGTTAAGGCAGCGTTAGTTAGAAACGTTTTTGTTCGACCGTTTTTTCTGACTTACTTTGGAAATCTGACTACCACGAAAAAGTCTTTTCATTTTTTGGATAAATATATAGCCACAAATATACATTCACAAATAACGTGGCTTTCTATTGGTAAAAGAATTATTAAAATCGGTTTAGTAGATCCAGAGATTACTTCCTTCAACGTCGCAAACTTTACCTCTTTATAATATTATTATAGATTACAAAAAATAAATAGCTAATAGGGATGTGTTTCCAAAACGTTTTGTAGGTGGCGCTAGTGGCGGTTGCTTAAAGAGGCAGAAAGTTAGCAACGTACCTTGTGATATCAAGCAATTATGCCATGTGCGGTGTGTCGCTCACTTATCCCTTCCTTGGACTTATCGCCCGGCACCTAACGGTTCCGTGCAGTTTGGTCCATATGACCTGCTCGTCTATATGGGTCGGCACAACTCACGGTTTAACCCGAGTAGCCTGCAAAGGAATCTGTTTCCCCTGTCATGGCGGTCTCGTGTATAGGTGGGATTCGATCCTCTCGGGAAGACCAAGAGCGACACTGGGTGGTTTGCGCATCGTGTGGCGTTTGTTAATCGACTGTGCACTCCGGCAGATAACCGGGGAAGTCTGGAAACTGTCTGATACGTTTACAATAACTAGGGTTGTCGACTACAGCGGGCGAGCCCGTCACCTCAGGAAGTTTTAACGATTAGTCGTTCTATCTCCCTGGAGTGAGCGCAGAAGACTTGAGGACAAAACAGTCCACTATCTAGCTACGCCACAGGCCCGTAAGAGGCCAACGCCTTAACCGCGAGATAGCCAGGAGTGTTACCCGGCGGGCCTACACTCACGCCCTTACTTCCAATTGTGACCTGATTACTTCAGTCTCTCGATTGGTTACGAGTTCGAGGTCGCTTGCGCAGTCCTCTCCCTTATGAAGCGGTGAAACGGTGTTTACCGAATCTATCGCGGACCACAGCGTCCTTTGCCCGGCTATTCACCCAGGATCGGGTAGCCGATGGTCATTTCAAGAGCAGTCGCCGTAAGGTCCGCAACCACCCCCGCTTTATAGGAAACAGTACTGCTTCCAGACTCCCCCGACTGTTAGTCAGAGTGCACAGTCGATTGGCTTACGCCGCACAGTGCGCAGACCGTCCAGGAGCGCCAGAAGGTTGATTCCCAGGGGAAACTAACCATAAGGCCAGAGTCCTACCCAGGCTCGCACTTCATGCGTGGAGGCCGTCGGATAGGTGTTGACCCGTGAGTGTGACCAACCCTGAACAGAATGGATCTTCGTGACCAACTCAGCAAGGGCCCATTAACTCCTGTTTACAACAGCGGGGATGGTTGTTGACCTGATGTCAGTTTCTCTTGAAATGACCCGTTGGCCACCCGATCCCAAGTGATAGATAGGCAATGGGCGCCACGCTAAATTTGAACTAAATTATCGCTAATATCAGGTAGAGGTCGCGCAAGCGACTTCGAATCTACAGCCAGACCAGGCCTAATCTGTTAGTGAGGTCTTGAGGTTCGCTCACTTTCCAGTGCCTCGCGGTAAGGGGTTGGAATCCTATGGGCTCGTCGGTGCAGTTAGACAGTGGATTGTTTTTGTCTGCTATGTCTTTCAATGTTGACTCCATGGCGACAACAACCTGATGCCGTCATAACTCCCTGGGGTGATGGCTTCGCCCATTGTGATCAGCACTCCTAGTATAGGCACTTTTAGTCGGAGAGCACATGGACGTCTACTGCTGAGCGAAAGCCACCCCTCTTTCACACCATTTCTTAAGATGCCTGAAGCATAATTTCTTCCGTTTATTGGTTTGGATGACCGACCTAAGGATACAAACTATATACATTTTTTCCTCTTTAGGTGAAAATATATGCGATTACTACTCGAAGTGCTCGCATATTTGCCACAATGCACCCGATGGACCAGTGTGCTCGTGTCCTGCCGGTCTTCACCTTCAATCCGACGGTATTACATGCTCAGAAGCACATCCCTGCGAAGCATGGGCTGTCTGTTCACAGGTAATCACACAACTTTCACATAAAAAAGTTCATCACAATGACAAATTTTAGCCAAATGGTAGATAGCAACGTTAACTTTACAGTTAAAATTGCTTATTGGCTCATACTGATTCACCCACCTTAAGGATGTCGATAATTAAAAACTCATCCTGTATATAGGATAAAAACGAATTTACCGCATGGAGTTTGTAGCACCCGTCGTTTTGGCGATGTTGCAACCGACGTTGTCCAGGTTAGACTTAATATTAAAATGACAACTTTAGGTAGTTTGTATATTAAAATTTGTTTATTTCCTAGGGTTGCCAACCTAAGAAGAACCGCTACAAGTGCACATGCTACCCTGGATATAAACTCGCCGAAGACGGTTTTACTTGCAAGAGTACAGGTATTTCATCTTGTCCACTGTTTACTTTCCCATTTCAATTTCAATTTCTAAAGAAGTGTGCCATTGTGGAGTGCAAATTTCCACAAAACGCTATATTAGTCATGGTTAGTCATGTGCGCTGGCCTCTTCAATCGACTATTGATGCAACTTGAGTTGAGTGTTGGTTTCATTCCAAGATACTTGTGACACGCGCGTTTGTTTATTGCTATTATTATAATTTTAAAATACTATGATGTATACAAAATCTGTTTAAGAAGTGATGCGACATTAACGGATCGCCTGAATACTTATGGTGACCTGCCTAGATGGAGTCCACTAACGTGGAACCCCATTTACATCTCGTGCACCTCGATTTTTGTTTCTCGCTGACATGGACCCCCTGCGAATCGAAATCGACCCCTGGGGGTCCATATAGACCACTTTGGGAATCACTGGTCTATATGGTGATCAGCTTTAAATAAAATGCCAGTGGGCCTGAAGATTGCTTGGTTATGAAGATTTCTTGGAATTACTTTCGCACTCCTCCGTTCGTGGAGCCCGACTCTGGAATGCTCCAGTGGTGGATATGTTCGCGCTCCCGGAGCAGTGGTGGTAATTTGTGCAAACACAAATCGCACCTGCAACTGCTCCAGTGGTGGGGGCAACGCGCTCTCGGAGCGCACAGCCTGCGCTCAGTGGCGAGCGCTCCATGCGGTGGTGGTAATTTGTGCAAACACAAAGCGGAGCACAGTGTGTTTGTAGATGTGAGCAAAGTAAGACGTTAGTGGGTACATGTCGTGTATCGCAATTGGCGCACAGTAACTCAATTATTTCTTGGGATTTGAGATCCAATAACAATATATTCTTAAGCATTTTCTTAGAAAGATCGGGTTCCTAATACTGAGTCTTTTATAGCGTGAAGAATATAATTAATTAAAATATATGTCGTACCAGCTACTAATTCTGGGGATGACATGTTCGTTCGACGGTCGAATGAAAACTGTAGAGCAGTCGTTTTCTTGTGATTTAAAAAAAAAATAAAAATTTTAATTTTTTCAAATAAGCCAGTTGGTAGAAATCCCTACTCTTGGTATAGTCAAATTGAATAACTGGTATTATACCTTATCTGGTATAATATTTTTTTAAATATCGAATATTATTTTTTAATTGTAAAACAATTAATATTTCAATTTAGAATAAAGATTTAAGATCTTTTTTAAATAATTGGAGCTGCTAAAATACTGCAGATAGTCAAAATATAAAACGAATAGTCGGTTATAAAACAGTAAAATTAAAATTATAAAAAATATAAAATTAAATCAATAACAATGTCGCAATAGAAATAGTCAATATATTTTTTTATATTATAAACCATCTTTGATAATCAATGATTGTATATAGTAATGTAAATAATCAAAATTAGAAAATTAAAAAAAAAAAAAAAATTTGAAAAGATTGTAATATAAATAATTATGGAAGATTAGGAAAATCAATACTCTCAAAGTCCTTAACAGAATACATTGGATTCTTAATAAGCATATCCTGGACCTTGTTCTTAAATTGAACGTCTCCAAGACCCCTGACGCACAATTTTATTTTTATTTATTTATTTATTAATTTACAATAACTTTATAATTATGTCATATACACACCATTAACATACTATGGTTGAGTTGGGAGAGATTGAGCACATCCTATGGTGAAAATGTCTATCCGCATTCCTAACTAGGTCAGAGACCCGTATCTAGGGATGCTGCTTTTTGTTTAAAGGTATCGACATTGATTTTTAAAAATCAATGGTATCGATGAGCTGACTCTTTTGAAGTTATGAACTTACGTTGCATTGCATAATACATAAGAATATATACATATATACATACACATACATACACACATACATAAATATATATATACATACCTACACCTATATATACATAAGCAAATAATACACGAGATTTGATATCAATAATAATACAATGGAATCTTGTTATAAAAAATATTGGACTGATACAGGAAACTATTTCTAACCTTACTTAGTCGCACTTTGCATGGATGCAAGTCTTGTTTGTTTCGCGTGTTGTGCGAATGAACATCCGAATTTGTTGGAGTGGTGCTGATATTTTTTCGTGCGTACATAACACCCTGGTATATATAAGCGGCATACATTGTCATGATACCAGATTCAATGAAATTACGCAAGTAGTGTCCCTATCTGAGCTTTTGCAGATGCACGGAGCAGAGTTGATGTGTAAACCTGATCGTTAACTGCCTTCATGTTACTTTCGGCTTGATCCGACTCGACCCTACTTGTGTTGTTTGGCATTGCAACTATATTTTGGAACTGTTTATTGTAAACATTTGAAGTCTTTATAATTCATATTATAAGGATCCTTGCTTATTATTTTTCGAAGGATAATAAGGTTTATTATCCTGAAATAAACATTCTAAATTATTACATTAACAATAATATTATCGTGAAATAATCATTGAAATTTTTATTACGCGCATATACTTTAAATACTCACAGCAGTTAGGGTTTATTTTTGGCCGCGAGCCACCACAACTGACAGGTAAATGTTTTTTATGCATTGTTTCTTTTATCAGATCCGGCCATTCCGTATATAATCTTCTCCAACCGTCACGAGCTAAGAAGTGTGGACCTGCAGACCCTCCAATCCAAAGCCCTCATCTCTTCGCTGAAGAATACTATAGCTTTGGACTTCTATCATACTGAAAATGGTAACATGCTGTTCTGGACCGATGTCATCGACGATAAGGTTTACAGCGGAAACATGATCGGAGGATGTGAGTATATTCTTCTTTATCAAGGATGGCTTCCTGCATTGAAAGAGTAGATATAGTAGCGAAGAGGGATGACAGGGGAAAGAGTTGCTGGAATAGCACGCTGAAGAGTAATATAGAATGTCGAGAGGCAGGCATAACAATGTAGCGCCAACTGTTTATTATTATTATTATACAACTATTGTTTATTATTATTATTTACTAGCTGCGCCCAGCGGTTTCACCCGCGTGGTGATAGAAAATTGTGATAATGATGATAGAAAACCATATATCTTTATAAATTATAGCCTATATGTTATTCTGATGTGTCTATATTATTGTAAAGTTTTATCAAAATCCATTCATTAGTTTTTGCGCGAAAGAGTAACAAACATCCATAGGTACATACATACAAACTTTCGCGTTTATAATATTAGTAGGATAGTAGGATAGAATTTAAATTTCGAATGTCAATTTCTTAGATTTTTTTCCTACTTACTTGACAGTTATCGTTATATTTTAGATAATTCACACTATATCTTTATAAATTATAGCCTATGTGTCATTCTGATGTGTAAGCTATATTATTTTAAAGTTTCATCAAAATCCATTCAGTAGTTTTTGCGTGAAAGAGTAACAATCATCCATACATACATACAAACTTTCGCGTTTATAATATTAGTAGGATTCTGTCAGGCGGCTTTGCTGGTACATCCAAATCATATTTTTTTGAGCGAATATCTTCACTTCAAATGGTAGTTTATTCGGCATGTCCACCAGTCTATTTTGCAGAACGTTCTTAACCCCTTGACTGGACCGTACCGTTTCGAACGCGAAACCGTCGAGCGTGAAATCGGCGTGAATCGACAGCCTTTAGAAAAACGGTCATAAGTCATAAACCACTATACGGATCATAAAAATAAGAACTGTAAAATGATCGCATTGAAATTTGAAATATAAAACAGTATAACCTTATCTCGTAAAACAATTAAGATAATAATGAATAAATATTAGAAAGTTGGCAATTTTAAAAGCGAGGGGATTTGGCTTTATTCTGGCGTAATACGAAAGAAGACAGAAGCGCATTCCGATTTTTAAATGGAATTCGCGCAACGGTGAGCGGTGCTTCCCGCGCGGGACGTTAGACATTTTGCCGTAGGTAGGCGATCAACCCGAGCGGGTCGTTAGACATTAGAGGAGTAGACGATTACATTTAAATTTTGCGCGGTTGAGTTTTTTGCTGTGACCCGAAGATTTGTGTTGACTTTGAATTAGTAAGTATTCTTTAGCTCAGGTACGTAATAATTCGTGAGAATTGTATGTGTCTCAACCAGGTCCCCTCTTTGTCATCTTTGTTTGAGAGTAGTCAGTCCAAGTAATTCCGAGCGATATTCATAATTTCTATTCTTCAGACCCACTGGCATTTTGATTGCCCGTTTTCGGTTTTTTTTTCTGTTAAATTTGTAAATGCTATCTGTTTGAGAAAAGTTTAAGAAGCGTTGAGAGCGCTGCTCCATTAACCCTTGGAGTAAATGGGTATTTTCATGGATGCATCTGTCTCTTTTGCAGGATTTTCGGCGACATCGACTTAAAGTACTTCTCGCGCCGTACCGCTCTATACTAAAACTCATACAGAGCGTAGCAACGCAAAACGACAAGCGCAAGGCAGCATTTCTCAAATCCAAAGAGGAAGCCCGGTTCGACAAAAACCGTTTTAACTACAGCAAAACGGTTTTGTCTGCCGCCAAGGGAAAAATCCAAATCCCGGAAGATATGGCCACGGAATACTTTTCGACCACGTATGAGGACCCAATGCGGCTCCATAATTACAGCCCTCCGCCGGGCATTACACCTCCGCCCCTGCCTACGGTAGCTTTTGCTTCTCAACCTCCATCACTAGATGAGATTCTTAATCAAGTAAAGAGGAAGCCGTCGGGCTCTACTCCGGGTCCCGATGGTATTCCCTATTTAGTATACAAAAAATGCCCCTGCCTTCTGCAATATTTAGGATCCATCTTCCGAAATATATGGAATAGCGGTGTAGTCCCACAGAATTTTGGCCGAGCGACAGTCATCTTAATTCCGAAGGTCCCAGTTTGCACCGGACCAAAGGACGCTCGGCCCATTGCTCTCACAGACACTGTGGCCAAAATCTTTTTTAGCATAGTCCACACGAGGATGAGCGAATTCATGCACCGGAATGAGTACCTTGGAGTATCAGTTCAAAAAGGCTTCATGCGCGGCGTCTCGGGCTGCCTCGAGCACAACTCTCTCCTGGCTGCTGCCATCAAGGATGCGAGACAGCACGAACGCCAAATCAATGTATGCTGGCTCGACCTAGAGAATGCCTTTGGGTCAGTCCGACACAGTCTCCTCCACTTTGCACTCCGCTGGTACAACTTCCCACCAGTCGTGCGTGACATTGTAGCCTCCTACTACAACTGTCTGACTTTCCATGTTAAAACGCAAGAATGGACTACCCGCTCTATACCATATTCAATTGGACTATTTCAGGGCTGTTGCCTCTCCCCGACGATTTTTAATATAGTTTTTAATATACTTCTGGAAAGCCTGAGCCAGTTTGACAGGAAGTGGGGCTACCGTTTTAAAACAGACGGCCAATACACCTCGTCGTGCCTCGCTTTTGCCGACGACCTAACTTTCATTACCAGAAGCCCCAAGCAGCTTTCCCTGCTATTACAGAAAGTGGAGCTTTTCTGCGACTGGTCAGGCTGTATAAAAGTGAAGCCCTCCAAATGTTTTTGCCTTGGACTCGCCCGCATGGGCACAAAATTTACATCCTATGACCCCAAATTGGTCTATAAGGGCTCTAATATCTCCCTTATAGACCCAAACAATCATTTCAAATTCCTCGGCAGAAAAATCACCCATCAGGGAAAAGACGTCTCGGGCGATCATGTTATAGAGCATTTCAAAAGTTGCCTGGCGAAAATAGATGCCTTGCTAATTTCTGGCCCTCGTAAGGCCTGGATCTATGACAATTATCTAACGTCACATTTGTCATGGCCCTTTCTTATTTACGATTTTACCAAAACCCAACTGTCCCGTCTAGATGCACTGGTGACAGCTAGTTTAAAATCCTGGCTGTCCTTAGCCAAACCAGCTGACCCCTCGACTCTCTTCAGGTCCAAACAAAATTTTGGGCTAGCGCTTAAACTGCCCTCTCTGCTCTACGCCAACTCCAGAATAACCAAAAATTCGATTCTGTGCAATTCCAAAGATCCGGCAATATCGAAGCACGTAATAAGTGGCTGTAGTGATTCAAATGAACTACAAGCCCGCGTAGACTTCCACAAAAGGTTCCTTACTGGAATCAGCCAGAATGGCACTGGTCTGGGGTATGGCAGTACAACCACGAGCGACGTGGACTTGAAGAAGTCTCTTTTGCGGGGAGATTACGACAGCAAGAGTATGGCTCATGCTATTGGCCTTCAATGCCAGAATGATTGGACAACAATTGGTGACTTTTGCATTCCGCCTCCAATGCACTGGAAGGTAATGCTCTATGACTGGACGCCAGAGATGCTGAAATTTTATTTGAATGCCTTTCAGCATACACTTCCAGACCCCAGTAACCTCGCTCGTTGGAGCTTTGCCGAGGATAGTTCTTGTCCCCTCTGTAGCAATACCCCTTGCACAGCTAGGCACATTCTAGCTGGCTGCAAGGTGGCCTTAGATCAAGGACGGTACACTTACCGCCATGACAAAGTTCTCGCTGTTATTCGCGAGGTAATTAGTCTCTCAGTGGCTCGTGCCAACAAGGGTTTGACAGTATCCTCCAAACCCCCAATACAGTTTGTGCGGGATGGCTCTAAAGGCAAAAAACATTTAACTACAAAACCTTTCTCAATAATCGAGAAAGCTACAGATTGGATTCTGGAGGTTGATTCGGTCTCTAAGCAGTATAAATTCCCTGAAAGTCTCGGATGCACAGCCCTCCGTCCAGATATAACTCTTTACTCTCTATCTCGGAAGGTGGCTCTTATCGTAGAATTAACTGTTCCATGGGAATCAAATATCCCAAAAGACCACGAGTACAAATTAAATAAATACCATGATCTTGCAAATGCCGTAACCCGGAACGGCTTCACTGTTCACCTTCACGCGGTGGAAGTTGGCGCTCGTGGCCTGCCAGCTAAATCTCTATTTCACCTCTTTAAAGATCTTGGCCTTTCCAGAAAAATAATCAACTCTTTCTTAGAAAAATTATCTAAAACTGCGATTTGCGCATCTCAAATTCTATGGCTTCGAAGGGGGAGTGAATGGGTGGCAAGGTGAACGCTCACATGTGGCAAGACAGCTGTCCTAAACCTACCACAGCCGGTTCGTAAGTCCGGAATCCACTGCTCACCCCCCAGAAGTGTAAAAAAAATAGTATTATGATGGGCCCGACTCCGGTCGGTGAATTCCATGGCAGCTCCGTTTGTATTTATTTATATACTACGAAACTACTACACCAATCATAAAAAGAACAACTGCACAATGATTGCATTGAAATTTCGAATATAGAATATTGAAATATCATTTTGTAAAACAATTAGATAATTATGAATAAATATGAGAACGTCAAAGAAGTGAAAAATACGCGCGACCAGATTTGGTCGACTCGTACTCAACGGATAATTGTTTCGCGACCAGATTTGGTTGACTCATACTCAACGGGTTAAGCGGTGGGTAAAATATGGCTAATAAACAAAATAAGCGATATTTTACCTACTGATAGGTAGCGCATTGTGCACATAGCTTTTTGCACTATTTTTCCAAACAAAAAAACATACATTTAAAAAAAAATATATGTTTTGTTTGTTTTTCCCAAAAATTCTTACTAAAAGTTTCTTGATATAAAATCGAAGACTATCGCGGTTGTTTGACATTATAAATAGGATAGAAAACGAATTTACCGGATAGAAAACAAATTTCACGCGGTAAATTCGTTTTCTATCCTATTTATAAAAGTTTCTTGGTTCGTCATACTGATTCACCCATAACAAGGATGCCACTAATTCAAAACTCATCCTGTAGATGAATAAGGAAAGGTCCGTAAAAAGCGCTAGAAAGTACTAATTTGACAGACCTGCTAAACAGTAATAAATATATATTTGCAACTTGTTTTTTTAATCAGTTTTATTTCTTGCAGCTCTGTCAAACATTGAGGTGGTGGTCCAAACTGGTTTATCAACTGCTGAAGGCCTAGCTGTGGATTGGATCGGCCAGAATTTATACTGGGTGGAGAGCAACCTCGATCAGATCGAAGTGGCAAAGCTGAACGGGAGTTATCGGAGAACGCTGGTCGCAGGGGAGATGGAGAGCCCTCGGGCCATCGCTTTGGATCCCAGAGATGGGTAAGTTAATGATAAAAAAAAACTTTTTTATTCCACCAAAAAAGTTCTATAATAATTGATAGATTTTATTTTCTATTTATTTAAAAAAATGTGTATTTTTTAAACTACAGAACATTATAACATTATTATTAGATACTCCATAGTAAATAGTAGCAAAAAAGAGAGTACCGGAGCCCAATCCTTCAGATCAACGCCGTCTAACTGGGCCAATCCCGTACCTAGGCAAGCGTACCAAGTAAACAGTGGCTTGTGTATATCAAACTACATAACTTACAAAAAAAATATTATCTAATAGTATTAAGAATTAACTAAGGTAATAAGGTATGTACAAATTAATCATTATTCTAAAAACTAGGTCATTGATATGTCAATGCATCTGTCAGTCTAGCCAGTCTGCAAATAATATTTTTAACCCTTCGGCTACGTAACGACCAAATTTGGTTGCACATCAGAACACCGTTGACTACGTAACGACCAATATTGGCGGCTTGCTCCCGGAGCTCACAGTAATATTATTTTCTAATTCGAACGCATTTTAAAATCCATACCAAGTATCTCATTATTACCATAGATACATAGACAGCCGTAAGAATAATTTCGCGCGTCATTTCACGGATATTTCTGGAAAAATTGCATTGTCAAACATCATAATTTTTGTTTTCTCGAAATCATCAAAAATTTTATTGCTTTTTATGAGCTACTATCAATTTTTGTATGTAAATAAGCAAACAAATTATTACCTTTGATATAGAATCTAATACACAGATCACAATAGTATTTACAATCTAAATAGAGTTCCGTATTTTTTCGTAAGACAAGTACAAGTTAGAAATGCAGAGTTTTTTCACTTTTTTGAGTTTCTCATATTTATTCGTAATTATCTATTTGTTTTACAAAATGAGATTTCAATATTCTATATACGAAATTTCAATGCGATCATTGCACCGTTATTCTTTTTATGATTGCTATAGTAGTTCCATAATTTTAGTACTTTTTGTCGAGAGTGGCGATATGGCAAGAAATTCCAATAAATTGCCGCCGTCTGCCATGGAATTATGCCGCTATTCGAAGGGTTAAAATACCCATCATAAAACGCATAATAAAATAAATATTCATCTTTTTTTTAAATCGACCGGTCGATTCGGTCTCTAAGCAGTATAAATTCCCTGAAAGTCTCAGATGCACAGCCCTGCGTCCAGATATAACTCTTTACTCTCTATCTCGGAAGATAGTCCTTATCGTAGAATTAACTGTTCCATGGGAATCAAATATCCCAAAAGACCACGAGTACAAATGAAATAAATACCATGACCTCGCAAATGCCATCACCCGGAACGGCTTCACTGTTCACCTTCACGCGGTGGAAGTAGGCGCTCGTGGCCTGCCAGCTAAATCTTTGTTTCACCTTTTTAAAGATCTTGGTCTCTCCAGGAAAATGATCAACTCCTTTCTAGAAAAAATATCTAAAACCGCGATCTCTGCATCTTAAATTCTATGGCTTCGAAGGGGGAGTGAATGGGTGGTAAGGTGAACGCTCACATGTGGCAACACAGCTGTCCTAAACCTACCACCGCCGGTCGTTAGTCCGGAATCCACCTGTCACCTCCCAGAAGTGTAAAAATTATATATGATGGGCCCGATTTTTGGTCGGTGAATTCCATGGCAGCTCCTTTGTATTTTATTTTTAATTTTTTATAAAAAAAACTTTTTTTAATAAAACACTTTAAAAAATCTGAACTGTGGCTACTACTGCATCATCATCTTCAAATTTGCGATGTCTCAGATATTGTAATATTGGAAATAGATAAATAGTTTTCAACCATTTCGTCAGTGACTGTCCTCGTAGGGCGATCCGACCGAGGGTCAAATTTCTTCCATGCCTAAACTCGGCACACCAATGTCAACCTTAGAATATGGGGGGAGCATCAACCACTAATGTATCACGTAAGTCTTGAAATACTTACTCTGTACTTAATTGTCAATTTGATCTTCTGCAGGCTTCTGTTTTGGACAGATTGGGACGCTGTGGCTCCTCGCATAGAGCGTTGTTCTCTCGGCGGGAAGAATCGCTCGGTGATTGTAAGAGTGGATCGTTTGACGGACGGAGCTTGGCCCAATGGACTTACACTTGATTATGTCACTCGGAGAATATACTGGATTGATGCTAGGTAAGCAATGGCAATAGAGTGTAAAAGAAAGAATACTAGGGGTTCAATCACAACAGGCAAACCCGTCCCCCCAGGGAGTTATTATTATTATTATTATTATTATATTATACACTAGCAGCTTAAGGCTGATGCGTGAAAATCACATGCAATCAACATGCATATCAACTTGTGACTGTTCTGCACTAAGAAAAATGTCCAGTTTGTTTTTAAAGCTATTGACAGAGATAGCACTGATCACATCCTCTGGCAACGCATTCCAAACATCCACCACACGATTTGTCAAAAAATATTTCCTGGGGTTCAATGCTGCAATTGTCTTATTTAGCTTCAACTAGTGTTCACGCAGTTGCTTATTAGTGTTCAGGGTATACATGCTCTCGAGGTTGGGCACACTGTAATAACCGTGAAGCATTTTGTAACTTTCTATTAAGTCTCCTCGCTGCCTACGTTCCTCTAATGTTGTCAGGCGAAGTTCTTTCAGTCGTTATAACGACCTTGCGTCGTTTTGTCTCCCATGGAGTGAACGTGAAAGACTAAGGGGACAAAAACAGTCCAAGTGTAATTATGCCAACAAGCCCGCAACAGTTCAATGTTTTACCGCGAGGCACTGAAAGGAGGACCCAGCGGGCAAAACAGATTTGGACGTATTTCTCCATCCTCCAGTCTGGTCACAGATTCGAGGTCCCTTGCGATTTCTTATTTCTTATCTCGATCTCGATTTCTTATTTCGATCTCGATTTCTTATTTCGATCTCGATGTCTTATTTCGATCTCGATTTTTTATTTCGATCTCGGCTTATCTCAATTTCTCATCAAGTTTTCCCTATTGATGAATACCGCCTTACTGGGGCACCTAGATGATCCTCTGGTTACTTTTATGACCAATATATTTATTGCGGCTACCTAGCCGCATGGTATTTACTATAGAAGTAGTAATACCTTTTTTTATTTTTTTAAAAAGCTAGTTGATAGGATTTGCTACACTTCAAAATTTTTGCAATATTTATTTACAATGCAAATTCTTCGATAATTTAACAAATCACCATATGGACAGTACTAAACATAATTTTGAAATACAAATAGTAATGAATAAGTAATAATAATAATAGTCAATCGCCTGGTCTGAATAAAAATTCACAATGATATAATAGTCAATAATAGAAGAATAAAAATACTCAAGAAAGTCAAGAGAACTGAGAAAATTCAATAATGTCATATCATAAACCAGAAAAAATGCATTTTCATTGTAAAGTTAGTAGCATCCGACGTTTCGGCAATGTCGCAACCACCGTTTGTATCTTGTTTATAATGTCAAACAACCGCGATAATCTTCAATTTCATGGTAGTAATATCGTCCCCTCTCAAATCCTATGGCTTCGAAGGGGGAGTGAATGGGTGGTAAGGTTAACGCTCACGTGTGGCAAGTCAGCTGTACTAAACCTACCACAGCTGGTCGTTAGTCCAGAGTCTACCACTCACCCCCCAGAAATGTAATAATAATATTACGATGGGCCTGACTCGTTCAATTCCATAGCAGCTCAGTTTGTATTTCTTTATATATACCTTCAGTTAGCAACCCTGAACATAGATCACCTTTTCTTAATCATTTGTGTTGATGATTCGTATGTCTTATTCAGGTCCGATTCCATCCACATGACGCTGTACGACGGGTCCGGCCATCGTGAGGTTGTCCGAGGCCACGAGACGCTGTCTCATCCATTTGCAATCACCCTCTACGAGAACTATGTGTACTGGACAGACTGGCGTACGAACAATGTAATCAAGGCTAACAAGTGGAACGGTGGGGATGTGCAGGTCGTTCAGCGGACGCTGTCGCAGCCTTTTGATATTTTAGTTATGCATCCGAGCCGGCAGCCTATCGGTGAGTATCCAAAGAATTGAATTCATGATCATTCTTAACCTACGTAGACTATTGTCAGGGCTTGGAAAAATACATTGTAAATGTGATGATGATGTCCTCCTCATTGTGATCCGACGACGGCGACCTCTTGGTTGACATCACTTCTCCACAGCGGAAGTGACTCGTGAATCCCAGTTTGTTTTTAAAGGTTGGATTACAACGACTACAGTAGAGTTCACCGCAGTTGTCGTAGGTGTATGTTTAAGTGGGCTTCGGACGAGTTGTGCGCTGTTGGTGGTTCGAGTCGAGGTTTTCAAGCCGCGCTTCCTCAAACTCTTCAATTTTTATGGTCACCGTGGAGCGCCACTCGCTGCGTTTGTGAGCAGCCCTCTCCCAGCTCTGAGGTAGAATACCACTGGCGGTTAGGTGCCATTGTAAATGTATTTTAACCCGGTCGCTCCGTAACATTCTTTGCGGGACCAAAGGTCGGCCCCCGCCAGTTACGTAACATCCCTTACGGGACGGAGCGCTCGCCGCTGCGAAAAATGCAATTTACAATTCGAAATGCGGTACTGTACGCTTTTTGAGGGCGCTACGATATGGCCAAAATATCTCCAATTCAAGATTTCCGTCTGGCAATATCGAAGAACGATTTAAAAAGTGAGCCGAGACGTCAAACGTCAGTGATCGCCGGCCGCTTTCACGGCCGCGCTTAGTCGCGCGAAATGGGTGATAAAAACGGTGTTTGTGCAGTGTTTCTGTGCCATTTACTGGTGAACAGTGAGTAATTTGCATTTTAACCCTTGGAGTAAATGGGTATTTTCATGGATGCATCTGTCTCTTTTGCAGGATTTTCGGCGACATCGACCTTAAAGTTCTATAACTACGAAACTACTACACCAATCATAAAAAGAACAACTGCACAATGATTGCATTGAAATTTCGAATATAGAATATTGAAATATCATTTTGTAAAACAATTAGATTTATGAATAAATATGAGAACGTCAAAAAAGTGGAAAAAACGCGCGACCAGATTTGGTCGACTCGTACTCAACGGATAATTGTTTCGCGACCAGATTTGGTTGACTCATACTCAACGGGTTAAGTAGTTAATGAATGAGGATTAGTCAATTGAGATAGTCTATTTGCTGTTTTTCACGAATATTTATGCAAAATGCTTCGGCGATAACTTACGCGCCGGGGATAGATGGCCTTTTGTGTTTTGTAATGTTTATGAAATATCACGAAATATGACGTAATATCGCTTTAATTCGCCAATAAAATAGGTATTGCTTCATTTACATACTAAGTGAAAATTATAAATTGTTTCGTAATATGACTCGCGTAAATAAATTTGTTTTGATAATTACTATGAGAGAATTACCATATTTTGAGTGCGATTTTCTATAGTTTGTCGACAACTCTAGTAGCTCCATTTGTATCTATCTATATGTTTTGTCAGGTAGACGAATGATAGTACGGTAGAGGAGAGGAGGACGAATGATAGACGAATAGTAGAGGATGCACGGCCGAACCGGCCAACGATATCATCTCAAGATACCAAAAATCATAGTGACAGGCCTTCCAGCAGCCACAAGAATTGCTAAATATCATAACTAGTAGACAGATTGCAAATAAAAAAATATATATGTGGCATTCCAAGACGTTTTCGGACTATGCAAATAATGTTTTAATAAAACATTTATTTCAACAGATGGCGTCAATCCTTGCGGGGAGAACAACGGTGGATGTTCACATTTATGTCTCCTGGACGGACCGAGCAGTTACGTTTGCGCTTGTCCCCATGTCATGAGACTGGCAAATGATCGAAAGACATGCGAAAGTACGTTTTCTTATGTCAATTTTATATTTTGTTTTATTTTGTATGTCCATATCCCAATAAACTCGCTCACTGGAGCTATTCGGAGAATAGCTCAAGTTTCCTCTGTAGCAATACCCCTTGCACAACTAGGCATATCCCATCCTCTCCTGTCCTCGGATCATTGCGAATATTCTCTAAATCCTAATTATATTATTTAAAAATGCCATTTTTGTTATTTTATTATTTTTTGTTATGTATTAAGTACATTTTGTTCATTTTACTCTACCGGCACCTAAATTGTTTCGCTTTCACGAAGGTTGGCTGTAAGAGATTGTAATTTAAGCAATAAGTACAGTATGTTTTGTTTTTAAAATATACGATTAAAAAATCTATTTATCTACCTACCTACATATTTTAGCTTGCTGCAATCAAGGTTGGTATACCTACCACCATCACAAAGTCCTTGCTGGTTTTTGCATGGAAATTGGCCTCTCAAAGTCTCGGATGCACAGCTCTCCATTCAGATATAACTCTTTACTCCGTATCTCTGAAGATGGCCCTTAGAATTCTGTTCCACATGAATAAAATATCCCCCAAAGACCGTGAGTAAAAAGTTTTTTCGTCTCGGGGAAAATAAACTACTCCTTACCAGGGTAAGCAAATGGTTTCGTGCAGCTTTGGCTATAAGACCCAATGTGTTCTTGGGTCAGCCCAATTCACGATTCAGCTCTTATTCAGTAGCCTCCTTGTGTGAAGGACTACTCCAGGAAGGACTCTCGCATCTCAGGCCTCACGTCTGGTGGATCGATTTCCCCTGGAGATTGCGCTACTGCACGGTCTGCGCACCGTTCGGTGTCAGCCAATCGGTTGTGCACTCTGACTACAGTCGCCGTCATACAAAGTGATGACCGGCCCCGTACCTGCTATTGAGCGTAGGGACGCTTGACGATAAAAGATTTATTTAAAAGTCGATATCATTATTATATTTTGTTTGGTTTATTAGGCATGTGTTATAACATTATTTAATTACTAATAGGTTCAAGCACTATAGAATAGTAGGCAGGTAGACATGCTGTCGGCAAACAAAAGCACATCAATTCTTCAATCAAAATAAATTTAAAATGTGGATATATTATATTTCGTTACCTAGTTGGCAGTGTACTACGAGTATACCGGAGCCTGTTTTGAGTATTTTACAACGCTTTTGGCAACGGTATTCAGAGAGTACACACATAATTTTGATGCTATAAAATGCAATAACTGAAATAACTACTGAGTAGTGCAGTTTTCAATATTTTATATTTTACAGTATTACAATACAGTTAAAAAATTAAAGGGTTAAAATTCGTCTTCGCTGTCACTATCGTCTTCTTTAAGGTTGATAATAAGAGGTCGGATATCCATTAAATGTGTAATAAACAATATCGACAATATCGATAATATTTTACCGATATTTCTTTATGCGACATGACATGACATGACCTTTACTACAGATCTGAGTGAGAGACCGTAACGTTATGAAAGTGCAAAAGGGATGTCATGATTCTAATGATTTGGCCCAGTCATCAATTTGTATGGCGGCGACTATAATTAATGAAGGAGTATGGAGACTGTGGAAATAATAATTCATTAATCATTAAATTAAAAGAATTCATTAATCATTAAATTAAAAGAAGAAGCCTAAGACTTTTCCTCCAAGGTGTTTCCTCCTCGCTTCCTCATGGTCCATAATACCAGCGCTTGTCGTTAGGACCAGGTATCCGAACTGTCTAGACGGCAGAAGATTGTTTGACCATCTTTCAAAGTCATCCGTACGCACATCGTACCTCGGGCAGATCACTCCGCATTTATTCAGCCTGCCCTTCAAGTTGACGACGACCTTTCCAGCCCTGTGGTCGTCCACAATCTCCAATTCGCCGATGTAGCCATGCTTCATCATCACAGTAAGGAACTTGACGACGACTTTGGAACAGGGCCGCAGGAGGACTTGCCTCTTGCCGCGCTTCTCCGCGTTGTGGATCGACTTGAGATCGCTCAGCACGTTCATTCGCACCATGGCTCAGATTAAGAACACGAAACGGGGCGAACCAGCTTTGCCATCTCCTTAAACTGTCTCCTTAGCAGCGGGGGTGGATGTTGACCTGTTGTCATGCTGCTCTTGAAACGACCTATGGGCCACCCGATCCTGAGTGGCATAACGAGCAAAGGGCGCCCAGGTCCGCGGTAAATTCATATTGAATTACCGCTGTAATACAGGTAGACGCTGCCCAAGCGACTTTGTTCCCGTAACCATTCGAGGAAGCGGAGTTATCCTGAAGGTAATTCCAGACGAAAATATCCTGCCAAAACTGGTAGCCAGTGGGCGAGGTGGCCTCACTGGTTTACCTTCCTAGTGCCTCGCCGTAAGGCGTTGGCCTCTGGCGGGCTCGTAGCTTTGCTGGTCGTTAGCTATGTATCATTCCAAAGTCTTTCATGATCACCTCACGGGAGACAAAACGATCATTATCGTTAAAATTTCCTGAGGTGACGCTTACAATTTTCCCTTAGCAAATGTTAAGGCTTTGAAAGGGGGGGGGGGGGGGGGGGGTAAATGGTGTTAAGGTGTACTTAGCTAGAAAGACAGCTGTCCTAAATCTGCCACAGCCGGTCGCCCACTTCCCAGAAGTGTAATAATAAAATTATGGAGGACCCTGTTCCAGTCAGTGAATTCCATCGCAGCTCCGTTAGTATTTATTTACATCTAGATCTAGACTATTTTATTATACAACTATTTTTCTACATTTCAGTTAATGAAAAGGTCCTGCTGATATCCTCTCCAAATGAAATCCGAGGAGTAGACCTCCAGCTACCCTACCACAATACAATACCGACCGTTAGCCTTCCGCAAGTTCTGGAACCCAAACGGGTTGAATTTGTTGCATCCACTAGCACCTTATACTGGTCCGATTCACAGGTTAGATTTTTGAAATATTTATTTTTTATTTTTGAAAATTTGTCATTTAAAATGCATAATAATATTCTTCTGTTATGAAATGAATACTTTCTGTAACTCATTATGTAGAGAAAATGTGTATTTTAGGAACAGAACTATTTAAACCTGAAGAAACACGCATTGTAGGATCACAAGTATCGAAATATTAAAAGTATCAAATTATAAAACTTTATAATATATACGGATAGCTAGATAATGGTCCTAAGTATGATGTTTAATAATAATATCAATTTAATTATTAATTGTTAACCCATATATACCCAGAACTATTTTGGGATTTCGATTTTGGTTATTTTCAGATATGTTTATGTTGAAAGGTCCCTATAACAATAGTAAGAGTATTGATTACTTTTAGTATATTTTTTTTATTAACTAGGTATTTTAGTTAAGTGCCTGATCTGTCTAAAACACAACAAAGAGATTTAGTACAGGTCTCCGCTGTATATTTGCCTGACGTATCGTTTTCCAAACACTGAAATTATAAGGACATTATAAGTATTTATAAATTGCTATTAACCTGTTGAGTATGAGTCAACCAAATCCGGTCGCGAAACAATTATCCGTTGAGTACGAGTCGACCAAATCTGGTCGCGCATTTTTTTCACTTCTTTGACGTTCTCATATTTATTCATAATTATCTAATTGTTTTACAAAATGATATTTCAATATTCTATATTCGAAATTTCAATGCAATCATTGTGCAGTTGTTCTTTTTATGATTGGTGTAGTAGTTTCGTAGTTATAGTACTTTAAGTCGATGTCGCCGAAAATCCTGCAAAAGAGACAGATGCATCCATGAAAATACCCATTTACTCCAAGGGTTAACTATTTCTAAAAACATGAGTAAGTCCAAAATTTACTACAAAACTATGATACTTGTACAAAGCTTTACTCAACTATAATTACTTACTTTTTTCGGGAGACGACATGATTTTTGCACTACGTGAACACAACTTGCACCGCTTACTATTTCAATCAAAACTGTCAATGCTGCTATAACTGCACTGCTAATAGGGGATAGTTCTGTACTCTTGCGATAGATGGCAAATTTTTGGAATTTACTGAACTTACAAAGGATTTCCGATGCTTTTACAAAAGCATTCCGCCTCCAATGCACTGGAAGGTAATGCTCTATGACTGGACGCCAGAGATGCTGAAATTTTATTTGAATGCCTTTCAGCATACACTTCCAGACCCCAGTAACCTCGCTCGTTGGAGCTTTGCCGAGGATAGTTCTTGTCCCCTCTGTAGCAATACCCCTTGCACAGCTAGACACATTCTAGCTGGCTGCAAGGTGGCCTTAGATCAAGGACGGTAAACTTACCGCCATGACAAAGTTCTCGCTGTTATTCGCGAGGTAATTAGTCTCTCAGTGGCTCGTGCCAACAAGGGTTTGACAGTATCCTCCAAACCCCCAATACAGTTTGTGCGGGATGGCTCTAAAGGCAAAAAACATTTAACTACAAAACCTTTCTCAATAATCGAGAAAGCTACAGATTGGATTCTGGAGGTTGATTCGGTCTCTAAGCAGTATAAATTCCCTGAAAGTCTCGGATGCACAGCCCTCCGTCCAGATATAACTCTTTACTCTCTATCTCGGAAGGTGGCTCTTATTGTAGAATTAACTGTTCCATGGGAATCAAATATCCCAAAAGACCACGAGTACAAATTAAATAAATACCATGATCTTGCAAATGCCGTAACCCGGAACGGCTTCACTGTTCACCTTCACGCGGTGGAAGTTGGCGCTCGTGGCCTGCCAGCTAAATCTCTATTTCACCTCTTTAAAGATCTTGGCCTTTCCAGAAAAATAATCAACTCTTTCTTAGGAAAATTATCTAAAACTGCGATTTGCGCATCTCAAATTCTATGGCTTCGAATGGGGAGTGAATGGGTGGCAAGGTGAACGCTCACATGTGGCAAGACAGCTGTCCTAAACCTACCACAGCCGGTTCGTAAGTCCGGAATCCACTGCTCACCCCCCAGAAGTGTAAAAAAAATAGTATTATGATGGGCCCGACTCCGGTCGGTGAATTCCATGGCAGCTCCGTTTGTATTTATTTATTATCTAGTTTCGTTTTGGAATCACTGGGCATATATGGGTTAAAATCAAATGAATATTCTATTTGATTCATTTTAATTCATATGCTATTAACAACTGATGAATTGTAATATAATTACTAGCTTTATGTGTTTATTACAATATGCTTTTATTGTATATTCTGAATGAATAAATTGATAGTGGTAACTGATACTGTAACTGTGTTTACGGACAATTTACTGGCTACCACATACTTTCTTGACTCGTAGACTCCTTGCTGTTTTCCGTAGAGCCCTGTCTTAATTTTCCTGAACTTACTAACATTAAAAGTTTCGTGACAGCTGGAACAGTACTGATCGCCTACATAGGGTTTTTGGTAATGTGGACAGTTGTAAAAAATTAAAATTATGTACAATTTTTATTTGTTTATTCGTAAGCGTCCGTGACCTTGAAGTACGAAGCATTCGGGAAAGCCGCACATAAGTGCACATGAAGCACTATCTCGCTTGCTCATTCATGTGACGCGTTTATTCTACTTGCTCGCACGGATACCCATTGAAGTGCAATTTTTTCACATATCTCATTCGCACCTTCCCTCGTTAGTCAGGTGCGCTGGCCTCTTCAAGCGACTAGTGATGCAACTTGAGTTGAGTGTTGGTTTCATTCCGTAATACTTCTGACGCGCGCGTTTGTTTATTGCTATTATTATAATTTTAAAATACTATGATGTATACAAAATCTGTTTAAGAAGTGATACGACATTAACGGATCGCCTGAATACTTATGGTGACCTGCCTAGATGGAGTCCACTAACGTGGACCCCCATTTACATCTCGTGCACCCCGATTTTTGTTTCTCGCTGACATGGACCCCCTGCGAATCGAAATCGAACCCTGGGGGTCCATATAGACCAATTTGGGAATCACTGGTCCTATATGGTGATCAGCTTTAAATAAAATGCCAGTGGGCCTGTAGATTGCTTAGTTATGAAGATTTCTTGGAATTACTTTCGCACACCTCCGTACATGAAGCCCGACTTTGGAATGTAAGGGTTGTAGGCTTAAAGAACAGTTGAACTGACGCTCATAAATTTTCCTCCATCTCCCCTCCCCCTTTTATTGTTTTTTATTTTTATTTATTGTTTTATTTTGTGCTGCATTTAAGCGTTAGATAGGTACATGTTAGGGCCTTAAGTTTTGTCCTATTTTTACCGCAAAATATGTCCGATTAGGTTAAGGTTAGCTGTAAGATATTGCTTCAATGCAAAAAAAATATTGTTTAAACTTTTTTTTTGAAGATCAATGAAATCAAGAAAACTGGTCTAACCCAAGGCCCCGTCCAGTCTATTATCGATACCGGATTGGAGAACCCGTCTGGTTTCGCCGTCGACTGGCTGAACAAACTCATGTTTTTTTCGTCAAGCGGCAGCAAGGAAAGCATCTCCGTCTGCAACCTGAATGGGGAGTTCACGGCGGTTCTACTCGGATCAGATAGAGTGAACAATGTCACCGATTTGGCTGTAGATCCTATCAGGTATACTTTTACTTATTTTCAGTTAATCTTTTTGTTTTGTCTCTTTTGTCGCTGTAATTGGTTCATTGTTAACAATTTAATTCTTAAATGTAAGAAATTATATGCCTAAAATTTACTCTTTCCAATATGAGAAAGGTTGAAACGAATTTCTTTTTCTTGTAGTGCCGTCTCCTAATGAAGGTTGGGAGTCATATTGCTGATTTCAGTCTTGGAGACCACCGCAGAGAACAATGCGCCAGTGATCAGCTAGAACCACTGGCTCTAGATTTTGCGCCATGTTGTCATTGGCCGCCCAGGCCTCATCTTGCCTTGAATTTTCCCCTGGGTTACTATTTGCAGGAGTTCGTATTTGGGGTTGCGCATTATGTGACCGTAGTATTCGAGCTTGCGTCTCTTTACGGTTTTGAGTACCTCTGTCCCTCTTTTATTCAGTCTTTGAAGGACTGTTGTATTTCGAGCCTTCGGGACCCACAATATTTTAAGCATTCCCCGATACACTCACATCTCAAACGCTTCAAGGCGCTTGGCCATCCTTTCTGTGGCCCTTCTTGGCCTGCTCAATTCGGCATTTAATTTCGACACTTTGTCTCCTTTGTCATTGACTATGACACCCAGGTATTTGTATTGGCTCACTCTGTCAAGGTCTGTACCATCGATATTTATGAAAGAGTTTGACTTTAACTGCGGTGTTCGACTTACTACCATGTATTTGGTCTTTTTAGTGTTGATGTTAATGCCGTATGACCCTTCTTGTTACGTTGACGATGTCCACGAGTTTCTGCAAGCTCTGCCTGGTGCCAGCTATCAAGATGGTGTCATCAGCATATCTGATATTATTAATGACATGTCACACTCCCCTGAAACGAACTAGAGTTTCTCAATTTCTTTTTTTTTCGAACCAAGACAGGGGGGAAAACAATATTATTCCTGGGAAATCCCATTGATTTACTAGAAGGTTTAACTCCTGAAGCTTCTCCTGAAATAAAGCCTCTATTGTTTATCTTTTCTTTTAGAGGAAAGCTGTTCTTCAGCCACTTTGTAGATGAGAGGGCCGTTATTGAGCAGTCCGACATGGATGGCCGCTCCAGCGCAGTTTTGACCTCTGATCAGGATAACCCTAAATTGGACGGAGTAACAAGTAAGCTTGTTTGTTTGTTTCTACTCTTTGTTGTAAAATTTTACAATGGGCGAGTTTATTATCATACGAAACTGTCTTACAACCAACTCTACTAGGAAGTGTTTATATATTTTTGTGCGTGTAATATGTGTATGTGTCTCTTGTTATTGCATTCAATTGACAGAATTGAAAATGCAATTCCGTTAATTATATCCCAACCGAAAATAGCCATCTAGCCTGGAATCAAACCTTACAATGGAAGATCAGGCGACCTGACCACTATGCCACCGGGTCGTGTATGTCATAAATTACCGATCATCAGTAATAATAATAAATACAAATGGCGCTGCCATGGTGTCGGGCCCATCATGATATATTTTTTCATATTGAAATTGGTGACAGCTCCCCTAGGCACTGCAGGAGAAAAATTAGGAATTTTTGGTTCAATGCTTAATAAGTCATTGAGTTTTTAAATATATTTGTTAACGAAAGTTTGTGCTATTTTCTGTATATTTTTGTGGATTTGTATACTTAATTCCCCCCCAAGATATGTCCCTCTTTATATATCTTATATATGTCTGTGACCCCCCAAGGTTTTTTTTACTTTTTCTTGAAGTTTGTCATAAAAAACAAAGGATGAATTTGGTTTATTTATTGAACCATGTATCAAGTAGTCATGTGATACATAATCTGATATGATTCATATTACAAAATTACATAATTTGTAATATAAATCAAAATTAAAATGTTCATATTTGAAATAACGATGTCAATCTTGGGAATTTTTAGTGTTAGAACGATCAGAATTATAGCTTTATTACCCCAAGATTTACATTGTACAGCGTAATCTACCCTGGATTGCCAACCCATTGTCTAATATCTTATTCCAAAGCCAATATTTCAATTTTGCAGGTTTAACATTTGATGCTGATTCGAGAACGCTGTATTGGGTAAATCTGCTCTCGGAGACAGTCCAGTACTACAACTTCAGTTCGGAGTCTGTGCAGACAGTGAGTGGCTTCAGCATAATCTCCCTTTTAAAATTAAGAGTTTTCTACAGGGTTGTTGCAGGGAAATGGGATTTGCCTCAATAAACAAAGGAAAAACATAATTTATTGATGAATGTGTATGTATATAGTGTACCATTTATGTTTTAATTAATTTATTATTTTTATATTATACACTAGCAGAGTAAGGCTGATGTGTGTATATCATAAGCACTTATTTTTAAATATTACAACTGTTTCGCACTACGTAAAATGTCCAGTTTTTGACAGGGTCAGCACTTATCACTTCCTTATCACTAATTTGTGCATTATTTTTTCATTACCTTTATTCAGAAAGTATTCTTTGTACGCTTCGTCGCTATCTCAATCTCTAATGCAGATGCATGTTGTCGAACGGAGTGGCGGGGGTTCCTATCGATGGAAACTCGGACAACTGCAAGGGGTACGGACCGTTTAAACGCCCTCTGGAGGCTTCTTCTTTGAGACTAAGCCAGTTTCTTCAAAATTAGGCATCCATGTTGTAATCGCATGAACAGATGGGACACACCAATGACGTCCTAGCAAGTATCGCTGTTGAAATATCTATTTTTGCAGCAGTCACTTGTAAAACGCTCTAACAGCAAAAGCACGTTCCACGCCATTACTATATAGCAACTCATTCTCGACCACTACACTTCGGTTTCGAACAACTTCACAACCACATATAAGAAATAATGTTCCCGGCTTAAGAATAGGACCCCCCCCCCCTGCTCCTCCCATGGATGTCGTAAAAGGCGACCAAGGGATAAGCCAGGGGATGGGCAGCAGCATCCACCTGAAGTATTCAACACCAGCACAATGATCACCAATCCGCCTGCCAAGCAAATGGCAATTATTATTTGGCAAAATCCCCCCAAATGATAGATGCAACCAAAATACGGCCCCTAGTCCCTGGCGGCCCTGCTGTTCCTGGTAACGGTAGCTGCCACGGTAACGACAAAGCAGGGGGTTCTAAGAATCTCCGGCAGAGACACAGCTACCAACCCCCACGACCTCTGGACCTGGCAACGTATAACTCATGCACGTTGAGGACCGACGAGAAGTTGATTGAGCTGGAAGAAGTAGTGCATAAGCTGCGCTAGGATATCATTGGATTATCAGAAGACCGAAGAGAGGGTGATAAAACGATAATTCTCAACCCCAGCAACTTATTTTACTACCGGGAGGGAGGGAGACCAGCTGTCCCAATGCGGAATCGGGTTTCTCGTCCACAAGTCTCCCGTCAACAATTTTGTGAAGATCGAAAGCGTTTCGAACAGAGTGGCGTACCTCATACTCAGAATCACTAAAAGGTAGTCACTGAAGGTTATACAGGTATACGCACCACACTTGAAACGTCCAGACGACGAAGTGAAGGCTATGTACGATGTCATATCAAATGCCATGCATGCCTCGAAAACACACTTTACAATTATATATAGAGTTGTCAACTACATCGGGCGAACCCGTCACCTCAGGAAGTTTTAACGATTAGTCGTTCTCTCTCCTGTGAAGTGAACGCAGATCACTTGGACGAAAACAATCCACCGCCAAGCTCCGCCACTTACCCGCAAGAGGAGAGCCCTGGAGAGCAATTTACGACTTCCGACGAGTAAAGCTTGTGATTTCTAAGGGTTAATAGGTAAACTAAGAAGTGCACACCATTCACAAATGTCTTGAAGATCAGTGTTAATTTTAGCGATCGAGTTATTAACGTTTCATAAACTCTAATATTATTTATGTATTATTTCAGCTTCCATTGCTAAGCCGCATGTCTCCCACGGCTGTAGAATTATACAAAGGTACCTTTTACATTGCCGAATCGAGGACATCTGCCATTTACGTGTGCTCGCAGATGGACTGCCTCAATGCGACCCTGCTGAGAAATAACACAGGTAATCTTATATATTGCTATTCTGAAGTGTAAAATGTTTGTGGCAAGAGTCATCTGTCATATGTGAGTTTATAAGTACAATGCTTGCCTAAAATGGGTGTCCATATTAAGACACTAAATTTTGGTACTAATTCTCCTATTATATAAAATCGAAGACTATCGCGGTTGTTTGACATTATAAATAGGATAGAAAACGAATTTACCGCGTGAAAGGCATCATTCATCATCTGCATCCTGAAAGGCAACATTCAAACGGTGAAAGAATTCCTGGGTCATCTAAACTCCATACACCCAAAAATCAGTTTCACCTATGAAGTAGAGAAGGACGGCTCCTTACCATTTTTGGATGTCAAAGTGAGGAGGAGAAGTGACAATACTCTCGGACATACGGTATATCGGAAGCCCACACATACGGACAGATATTTGCATGCAAGCTCACACCATCATCCCTACCATCTACGTTCAGTGCAAACGTCGCTCGTGAATCGAGCACGCGATCTATGCGACACTGAGCATTTTCCGAAGGAGATGGAACATGTCAATGATGTCCTTAGGAAAAATGGATACGGAAAATATCACGAGACACGCACACGATCTAATACGGACGAAACTCAAAAACCGAGCAGATCAAGAGCATTCTTACCATACGTCAAGGGCGTGACTGATCGAATAAGTAAGATGCTAAACAGATTCGATATAAAAACGATCTTCAAACCGACCCAAAATATAGCTCGATTTTTGAGGCCTGTAAAGGATGTAATACCACTGCAAACCCCGGGTGTGTATAAAGTCGAATGCAGCTGCGGTCTAGCCTACGTTGGACAAACGAAACGGCCCATAGCCACGCGACTGACAGAACACATCAAAGCTGTTAAAAACGTTCAGCGAGAAAAATCGGCGATCTGCGAACATATATTGGATAGCGGAAGTAACCACTGGATGCAGTTTCAAAATCCCATTGTTCTATCCAAGGAACAATTCTACTTTCCTCGCATGATCCGGGAAGCCATTGAAATAAGAAGAACTCCGAACTTCAATAGAGATGACGGCTACAAACTCTCTTCTACGTGGAACCCTCTTCTTAAAATGTTCCCGCCGCCGAACGCCGAACGCAAAGACGTAAAACAGGATACAGTGAGTGTTGTGTGCAAGACGGATTTTAAAAATTCCCGCGCTCCGAGCCCGGCCCCCCACCACCGTTATAACCTACGCAGTGGCGGCAGCGGTTTGCGGCCTACCCGCAAAACAACGGACTGACAGCTCTTTAGTCTACCCTAGACAACGGCGGCTGCAACGTCACCGAAACGTCGGGTCCTACAAATTTCACGCGGTAAATTCGTTTTCTATCCTAATTCTCCTATTGCTAAACTGCTAAACCGCTTAATTTTTACTTTCCCGGCCCATCAACCGATGAGAAGGGAAAGTATTGTGAACGCGCTTCTGTGTGTATTCTCCCACGATAGTGCCCAAATGCTTAATCCGATTGAGCTGAAGTTTGGCATGCAGAGGTCATTTGGTCATAGCAAGATTTTAAAAGGGTGTTGTTGAAATCGGTCCACCCCGATTTCAACAAGAACCAGAAACCAGAACCAGTTTCATGAACCAGAAACTCATTCAATTAAACCCCGTAAAAATTAAGCAATTGATCAACCTTTGTTCTTTTTTCCCAGCGGGAGTATTATCATTAAGAGTCTACGACCCGTCGACACAGCCCGTGAAAACAAAAGGTGCTTGCGATTCCCATACATGCCAACACCTGTGCGTCCCCTCTGGTGTAACGTCTCGTTGCATTTGTGCCACCGGCTACAAAGAACACCTCATGAGCGATGGCACCATTTCCTGTCAAGGTTTGCCACTTTGTGATATATATTATTTACAACTTTTTTTACGCTGCTAATTTGTGATTATTTAAAATTAATTCTAATTATCTAAAACCGCGATTTCCGCATCTCAAATTCTATGGCTTCGAAGGAGGAGTGAATGGGTGGTAAGGTGAACGCTCACATGTGGCAACACAGCTGTCCTAAACCTACCACAGCCGGTCGTTAGTCCGGAATCCACTGCTCACCCCCCAGAAGTGTAATAACACTATATGATGGGCCCGACTTCGGTCGGTGAATTCCATGGCAGCTCCGTTTGTATTTTATTTAATAATTTTTGGTAATGTGTAATAATTTGTGATAGTGTGTAATAATTTGTGGTAATGGGTGATAATTTTTAGATGATGCTTTGGGATTTACATAATTAATTTTACATAGTTACCTATAAGTAGTTGTACATGACAATATAAATTTTAAAGCCCTGGAAATATACATTTCGGAAATATATTACTTTGGGAGCAGCAAAGGACTGGCAATTGCTGATGGACACACATGAGAAGCATTACCAAATGCCTTCAGAAATCTGTACCACAGCTTACAGACCGGATATTCTCATATTCTCAATGGCGACAAAGCATGTTGTACTTGTCGAACTTACAGTCCCATGGGAAAGCAACATACCGAAGGACCACAACTTCAAATTAAACAAGTATTGCAATTTAGTAGACCGGATAGTGAGAAACGGATTTAAGCCTGATCTCTTCGCCGTGGAAGTCGGAGCAAGAGGACTACCGGCGAAGTCACTCTAGGATTTAGGCCTGCCAAGAGCGGCGCTGAGCTCATACATGGAGAGAGCCTCGAAAGCGGCACTGGAGGCATCCTACAGAATATGGAGGTAGAGAGAGGGAGGCCGAGGGCGGGACTGGTGGTTCTCCGCGTCCTAGTCATCGCAGACTAGCTGATGAGGGCTTGTAGCGAGCCGAAACGTCACGCGCGCTGGAGAACTGCAGAGCGGCCGCTCACTAGTCCCACCTCGTCCGACACCCTCCTTTATTGCCAATGGGCCCGGATATGTTCGGTGAAGCCATTGAAAGCGGAGTTCAACACCTTCCTATTATACGAAATGGAATGGGATTTTATCACTTCACTAGGCAAAGCCTGTATTGAGGGGATATTCTATGCAGTGTTCATCTTTTGGGTCCATTTAGAAGGTTTCTGCAATAATGGGCAGTTATATTAGTGTATACGGGATAAATATTATAAGCATAAAATATATCACTAAAACTAGTTGTTAAATTAAGTAGACCATATATGTGAGATATATTAATACAACTAGAGTTGTAAACTACAACGGGCGAATCTGTCACCCTGTCCTTAAACTATCATTTCGCCAAAACGAAATTGGTAAATTATTTCCATATTAATTGTAAATTATTTTTATTGTGTTACTGTTTTCCAAAAAAAAAAAACCAGCATGATTTGTCTTCAGTTTTTGAAAAACCTAGAGATGATTCTCAATATTAAAAAATACTTTTTACACCATAGTATGGTCTTTTTGCATAGTACCAAGACATTTTTTGGAACTTCCATACAAAAAATATAAGAAAAAAATGTTTGAAATTATGTCATTTCCAGAAATGTTATGGCCAAACATTATTTTTTTCTGTTTATTAAAGATACTTTTGAGTGATATAAAAAATAACACAGTTATCTTAAGATATTTTATTATTGTAATCTAATTTTTACTTTATAAAAAACTATTTGATAATTTATTATATTATAATTGAAAAGCCAAATCGACTATATTAGACGATGCGCAAAGCCGAAATTGTCATTCGTAATTGGCCACTGCCAACGATTCCCTTGTCTCCGCAGTATACCTATACATCTTTATGTATATATCGAAAGCGCGCGGGCGCGTGGCATAGCAAAAATATCAACATTTTTAGTCGCGTCAACTCGGAAGGGAGCCTTAACCCGCTGAGCACGTAACATCCATTTGGGGACATGTATGGCGGCCGCCTACAATCCGAAACATCCGATTTTGGATATCGCGCTCGCCGCTGCGAAAAATGCAATTTACGATTCGAATCGTCGTACTTTAATGCTTTCTGACCGCGGGACGACATGGCCAAATAATCTTTCATTCGCCGGCCAACGACGATTTAACCGATCGCCGATTTAAAAAGTCAGCATTAGACGTCAAAACAGCAGTGTCGATCGGCCACCCCGCGGCGGCGTATAGTTCCGCGAGATGTTTGTTTTGTGAAGTGTTTTGTGGATATAAGTGCAGTGTATACCGGATAAAAGTGAGTAATTTCCCTTTTTAAGTAGTTTAGGCATTAGGATTATTCAATTTAGACAATCCATTTGCTGTTTTTCACGAATTTTCGAAGAAAACACTTTGGCAACAACACACGGCTCGCGAGAAAATGGCCGTTTTTATTTTGTAATGTTTGTGAAATATCCCTATATATCGCGAAACATGACGTAATGTCGCTTTAATTTACTAATAAAATAGGTATTGCTTCATTTACATCCTAAGTTATCACATAATTAGGCGTATTTTGAACATTATATGTTGTTTTTCTAATATGGCTCGCGAAAATGAAACTTGTTTTGATAATTACTATGAGAGAAAAAAGTGCGATTTTCCATAGTTTTTCGATGAAATGTGACTCTTTGGAGTATAGTAATTAGTTATTAGACATATAATAAGTCTATGATAAGACAATATAATTGAAAAAATCTAACGAATTTTATATTATGGGCATTCAAAGTTTATTATTAGGTTCGGACGCGGAAACTCTCAAAACTTTAGATTTTTCTATAATATCAGACAAAGGTCAAAGTTCTGGTGTGATTTCTAAGAAGAAGTGATGTAGTAATAAAGTTATTTTGAAAGAATTTCATATAAAAAAATACCATAAGTAGTCACAAATTAAAAATTAAAAAATTTTTTTTTTACGAGAATAAATAAAATTTTTCTTGGCTGAATAAATAAATATTTTTTCCGTATTTTTGTATGCAAATAAGTAAAAAAAAAATATCGTTTTGGTAAAGCATTTAATAAAGAACATAACTGTATTTACAATTTTTGATATTTACAAAAACTGTATTTACAAAAAAATCGAAATGATTTTATAGGCGAGTTTTTTTCAGTTTGCCAATTTTGTAATATTTATTCATTATTATCTTAATTGTTTTACGAGATAAGGTTATAATGTTTTATATGTCAAATTTCAATGCGATCATTTTTCTCTTTATCTTTTTTTATTCCGTTTAGTGGTTTATAAGTTATGATCGTTTTTCTCAAGGCCGTTGACTCGCGTCGATTTTTTGCGCGAATATTTCGCGCGCAAAAGTGATAGGTGAGTTTTTACCTCGCAACGTGAGGGGTTAACAATTGTGTAGTAAAAACCCACAGTGCTCCTGTGTCGAGTTTATCAACCAGTATGTCATATGTTTTTTATAATGGGCTTTGTTTTGAATGCTTGTAGCCTGGCGATTAGTAATAATTAGCGAGTCTTAGCGGCCATCTTGTTGTGTCTGACTCAACAAATGCCTTCTCAAAGTCGCTAAAATACATGTAAACAGTGTGTTACATGCCAATATCTCTACATCTCTGGCCTAGAACCTGGATGCTAAATAGGATGCTTCTCCGATTCCTAGATTGTTGCAGAACCCATTTTTATAGGTTGACACTCTATATGCTTTGTTTGTTTACAGGAATTGAGGAGCTCCTGCTGTACTCCATAAGCTGGGAAGTGAGAGGCTTAGCGCTTGACGGAGATAACAGCACCACTGCCCTCGGACCTATTTCTCAAGTATCTATGGCTACGAGCATCGAATACGATGCAGGTAACATATCATCTTCTCCCTTAACCATCTTCTCTGAATCTGCCATCGATTTCAACAAAATACTGAATGAACTGAATAGGATTT
Organism: Micropterix aruncella; assembly: GCA_944548615.1. NCBI lineage: Eukaryota > Metazoa > Arthropoda > Insecta > Lepidoptera > Micropterigidae > Micropterix > Micropterix aruncella. The sequence goes on along the minus strand of OX155967.1, from coordinate 21,003,031 downwards.
CATTGATTGAACATCCAGAAATGTGCTGTTTGGATCATAGCAAAAATCTCTCACATTTAGCGTTCCACAAATTCAGTATTTTGAAACAAGATAGCTGGATATGGAGCTAGCGAGATTATAAAACGTATAATCTTTGAAATCTGATCGTCAGGTTTAAGTTGATTGGTGAATTCTCCAGAAAATATCTTGTTTTTTTATGTATATTAATTTATCCACAAAATCAAGAGGTTCCTACAGTTGGTCAAATCATTCTGATTTCTATACTTAGTCGAGTCTACACATTCGATTAAACATTACAACAATATTATAAATATGTAGATAGTAGATACCTGTTACAAAATGTACATAATTTTATATTCAAGCAAATTTATCACCTTTTAGCTGTATTACCATTTCAATAATACATACTTCTAATTATGTATTTATGAAAAAAAAAACAAAATTTTATTTTTTATTACCAATACGTTAGTTTTGGGTTTCTATATCACGCCGTCCACCGTCTCACCGCCGGAGAGACGGTGGACGGCGTGAAAGAACGCATCGGGTCGATGGCCTTGCAAGCCAGACCCGATTATATATAAAGCAAAAAAGAAAAAAAAGGAAATATGCCCCCAAGCGGCCTATCAGGGGGGGAGAATTCCCGCTACCCCAGTTGAAACCCCAAACAACGACACGGCTAAAACGACACCGGACCTTGCTTGCCCTATCTGCGGGAAACAATATAAACGATTACCATGGTTAAATAAACACATTGCTGGGCACGATGATAGCGACGCTGCACGTCTGTGTCTTAAACCGTCGCAAGGAGTCACGGACAGAGTTGAACCTCACATGTCCCTTGACTCCACATCTGCCCGCAGTTTGTCACCCGACCGGTCTCCTCTACCCGCGCAAATCGTATCCTTCCCTCCTCTAAAATTCCCTTCACTTGCGAAAGAGGACTGGGAATTTCATAATAATAATTTAACTTCTATTCTTGACCACTCTGTGAACCGTAATGCCCCTGCCAGCGTCCAGCTGTCATCCTTCCAGGTGGCGGTCCATGAATACTTCTCGGGTGTTTACCCAAAATCTACCCATGTCGACCCGGTTCACAGAGAAAACGCATTTAAGGCAAAGCTCCGTAGGCAAAAGCGGCTACTTCGTCGCCAGTTACGTGAAGCCAAGAAAGCCGGGGATAAAGCCCTCTGCCACAACTTCTCGCGCGCGTACCGCTCTATACTAAAACTCATACAGAGCGTAGCAACGCAAAACGACAAGCGCAAGGCAGCATTTCTCAAATCCAAAGAGGAAGCCCGGTTCGACAAAAACCGTTTTAACTACAGCAAAACGGTTTTGTCAGCCGCCAAGGGAAAAATCCAAATCCCGGAAGATATGGCCACGGAATACTTTTCGACCACGTATGAGGACCCAATGCGGCTCCATAATTACAGCCCTCCGCCGGGCATTACACCTCCGCCCCTGCCTACGGTAGCTTTTGCTTCTCAACCTCCATCACTAGATGAGATTCTTAATCAAGTAAAGAGGAAGCCGTCGGGCTCTACTCCGGGTCCCGATGGTATTCCCTATTTAGTATACAAAAAATGCCCCTGCCTTCTGCAATATTTAGGATCCATCTTCCGAAATATATGGAATAGCGGTGTAGTCCCACAGAATTTTGGCCGAGCGACAGTCATCTTAATTCCGAAGGTCCCAGTTTGCACCGGACCAAAGGACGCTCGGCCCATTGCTCTCACAGACACTGTGGCCAAAATCTTTTTTAGCATAGTCCACACGAGGATGAGCGAATTCATGCACCGGAATGAGTACCTTGGAGTATCAGTTCAAAAAGGCTTCATGCGCGGCGTCTCGGGCTGCCTCGAGCACAACTCTCTCCTGGCTGCTGCCATCAAGGATGCGAGACAGCACGAACGCCAAATCAATGTATGCTGGCTCGACCTAGAGAATGCCTTTGGGTCAGTCCGACACAGTCTCCTCCACTTTGCACTCCGCTGGTACAACTTCCCACCAGTCGTGCGTGACATTGTAGCCTCCTACTACAACTGTCTGACTTTCCATGTTAAAACGCAAGAATGGACTACCCGCTCTATACCATATTCAATTGGACTATTTCAGGGCTGTTGCCTCTCCCCGACGATTTTTAATATAGTTTTTAATATACTTCTGGAAAGCCTGAGCCAGTTTGACAGGAAGTGGGGCTACCGTTTTAAAACAGACGGCCAATACACCTCGTCGTGCCTCGCTTTTGCCGACGACCTAACTTTCATCACCAGAAGCCCCAAGCAGCTTTCCCTGCTATTACAGAAAGTGGAGCTTTTCTGCGACTGGTCAGGCTGTATAAAAGTGAAGCCCTCCAAATGTTTTTGCCTTGGACTCGCCCGCATGGGCACAAAATTTACATCCTATGACCCCAAATTGGTCTATAAGGGCTCTAATATCTCCCTTATAGACCCAAACAATCATTTCAAATTCCTCGGCAGAAAAATCACCCATCAGGGAAAAGACGTCTCGGGCGATCATGTTATAGAGCATTTCAAAAGTTGCCTGGCGAAAATAGATGCCTTGCTAATTTCTGGCCCTCGTAAGGCCTGGATCTATGACAATTATCTAACGTCACATTTGTCATGGCCCTTTCTTATTTACGATTTTACCAAAACCCAACTGTCCCGTCTAGATGCACTGGTGACAGCTAGTTTAAAATCCTGGCTGTCCTTAGCCAAACCAGCTGACCCCTCGACTCTCTTCAGGTCCAAACAAAATTTTGGGCTAGCGCTTAAACTGCCCTCTCTGCTCTACGCCAACTCCAGAATAACCAAAAATTCGATTCTGTGCAATTCCAAAGATCCGGCAATATCGAAGCACGTAATAAGTGGCTGTAGTGATTCAAATGAACTACAAGCCCGCGTAGACTTCCACAAAAGGTTCCTTACTGGAATCAGCCAGAATGGCACTGGTCTGGGGTATGGCAGTACAACCACGAGCGACGTGGACTTGAAGAAGTCTCTTTTGCGGGGAGATTACGACAGCAAGAGTATGGCTCATGCTATTGGCCTTCAATGCCAGAATGATTGGACAACAATTGGTGACTTTTGCATTCCGCCTCCAATGCACTGGAAGGTAATGCTCTATGACTGGACGCCAGAGATGCTGAAATTTTATTTGAATGCCTTTCAGCATACACTTCCAGACCCCAGTAACCTCGCTCGTTGGAGCTTTGCCGAGGATAGTTCTTGTCCCCTCTGTAGCAATACCCCTTGCACAGCTAGGCACATTCTAGCTGGCTGCAAGGTGGCCTTAGATCAAGGACGGTACACTTACCGCCATGACAAAGTTCTCGCTGTTATTCGCGAGGTAATTAGTCTCTCAGTGGCTCGTGCCAACAAGGGTTTGACAGTATCCTCCAAACCCCCAATACAGTTTGTGCGGGATGGCTCTAAAGGCAAAAAACATTTAACTACAAAACCTTTCTCAATAATCGAGAAAGCTACAGATTGGATTCTGGAGGTTGATTCGGTCTCTAAGCAGTATAAATTCCCTGAAAGTCTCGGATGCACAGCCCTCCGTCCAGATATAACTCTTTACTCTCTATCTCGGAAGGTGGCTCTTATCGTAGAATTAACTGTTCCATGGGAATCAAATATCCCAAAAGACCACGAGTACAAATTAAATAAATACCATGATGTTGCAAATGCCGTAACCCGGAACGGCTTCACTGTTCACCTTCACGCGGTGGAAGTTGGCGCTCGTGGCCTGCCAGCTAAATCTCTATTTCACCTCTTTAAAGATCTTGGCCTTTCCAGAAAAATAATCAACTCTTTCTTAGAAAAATTATCTAAAACTGCGATTTGCGCATCTCAAATTCTATGGCTTCGAAGGGGGAGTGAATGGGTGGCAAGGTGAACGCTCACATGTGGCAAGACAGCTGTCCTAAACCTACCACAGCCGGTTCGTAAGTCCGGAATCCACTGCTCACCCCCCAGAAGTGTAAAAAAAATAGTATTATGATGGGCCCGACTCCGGTCGGTGAATTCCATGGCAGCTCCGTTTGTATTTATATATATATTTTTACCGACCTCCAGGTTTAAGGGCTTAACCGATTGACTTGAAATTTGGAACATATACTCCTCTAAGTCAGTGTTCCGCAAACTTTTTGTGTTCAAGGCACACCTACCAAATTAAGAAATTTTAGAGGTACACCATAGAAATACCAATGTTTATTTCATATTTATTTATTATTACAATCAATATAATATGGAGAGATGTTTAATGAGAAATGTGAGCCTGCTCAACTGAGCACAGGCGATCGAAATTTGGAGTAATCGTTGATAAGGTTGTAATCATCTCTTCATTGATCGTCCTCAAGCGTTCTCTTTTTTTTAATTTAATCGTAGTGAGAGTTGAAAACCCCAATTTGCATAAGTAGGTCGTGGCAAATGGTAAGATAATTGCAATAGCACGCGTTGAAAGCAGTGAATACTCATTTTTTATATGTAGCCAAATATGTGCTAGCTCTGTTTTGGAAAATTTTAGTTTTAACCCTTGGAGTAAATGGGTATTTTCATGGATGCATCTGTCTCTTTTGCAGGATTTTCGGCAACATCGACTTAACCCTTCAGGCCTCGGCCCCTCAGCCGATTGACAAGTTGATGTCCCAAAAAATTTTAGTAAAAATTATTAAAAAAATTGAATTATGACACTGTCTCACCAAAAACAATAATTACTGCCAAACCACTGTACCCATAATTAAAATGAAACATATTAACATAATAAAACATATTAAAATAAAACAAATTAAATTAAAATAAAATTAAAACGGGCCAGTCACGTTGAATCAGTTTGTGGCCGATATCGGCCAATCGGGGCTTGAGGGGTTAAAGTACTATAACTACGAAACTACTACACCAATCATAAAAAGAACAACTGCACAATGATTGCATTGAAATTTCGAATATAGAATATTGAAATATCATTTTGTAAAACAATTAGATAATTATGAATAAATATGAAAACGTCAAAGAAGTGAAAAAAACGCGCGACCAGATTTGGTCGACTCGTACTCAACGGATAATTGTTTCGCGACCAGATTGGGTTGACTCATACTCAACGGGTCAATGTCCGATCAGTTTTCAGCTCCATGAATTCTTCCTGCTCGTTTATTGGTAAGTGTCCAAGAGACAACCTATCCCCGAAAATGGATTTCGGGGATAGGTTTCGGGTCCCAAATCGATTTCGGGTCCTAAAAATGGATTTCGTACCCAGTTTATAGGTTGCAGGTGACACTTAGGAAAATAAGAGTTCATTTTTTCTCTTAATTACTTCAAGTGTTTCACTATTAAAGCCTGTTCTTTTTTTCTGAATCGGCAGCCATGACATTTGGGAACATTTCATTACTACCCATTGGTAGCGTGGCTGATCCATAGCGCGAAAGTTTTCAATCTTGTCCGATGACGTTAAAATATTAGAATTCTTGCCTTGCATTTTTGCGCGCGCGGGTGAGGCTGTCCCGTTCCTCGCGCAACGAAGCGCTTCGCTCGTATAACTTTCAGTTATGTGTAGGTTGCATTATCTTCACAAAACTTTGTCATTTTTCCGCAGCACACTAACCAATGACTATGGTACACCAGTGTGCCGCGGCGCACACTTTGTGGAACACTGCTCTAAGCGGTGTGAGTCTCAAGTAAGCGGTGTAATTAACAAAAAGTAAAAAAAAAATCCAAATTTAAATTCATAGTGACAGCATATTTTAAAAATTTCTCAACAATAAATATAATTTATAATTATTAAATTTAGTGAATAAAGTGCAATTATGCAGTCTAGATTTACCTGCGGTTGACACAGGACGCGTCCCGAGTGTACTCGATCGCTGTTTGCATATCAGTCTAATTATAATGGGAAGCAAGGGTAGATAGCAAAAGACCGCAATGACGGTATAACCATTCTCAACTGGGCAACCGGTTGAAGAAGTCTCAGCGGCCTAAGGTCCTAAATAGACCTAAAATGTCTGGTGCAGAAGGCGACGGGAGACCACTGCACTATATATCCCTAGTAGTTAGCAATGGAAAAGTCAAAAATAGCCATGGCCCCGAGTGCCCGGCGGCCCTTAAATGGGTCAGGGGTGCTAAGAATCCTCGGGTGGAAACTGGACCGGGATCACCAGTACGGAACAGCTTTTCCAGATGGCGCAAGACCGACAAAAGTATTCAGAGCTAACGGCCAACCTCCAGTAATGGAGAGGCACTTCGAGAAGAAGAAAAAAAAAAATAGATGAATCGATGATTGTAAAAACCCACCATTCGACATTTTTTTCAATATTGAGTTATGTATGCAGTTTAGTTCGTAAAGCCTAAATACACGATTTGGCTGTAAAAACAAATCAATATTAACACTCCTTCCTACTAAAGACTGACAGCTTGCTCGATAGGTTGAGTGTAAAAACACACCAAAAGTATGCACTTGGTGGGTTTTTACAACCAACTCCTTACAACACTAAAACATTGTCTATGGCATTTAGCTGTCAAATTTCCGCATGGTTTCATTCTGCTTTTGTTGTTTGGTTACTCACATCCTGTTTTTGAAACTTTCTGTGAATAAAGTGGCCTATAAGTGCTGTAAAACATGGAATCTACCAGTAATGAGAGAGCGAAGAAAAGAAAGGACAATTCCGCCGATAATCCACGCAACAAAATAAAGCGTGCCAAAGTTCGTGGTGAGGAGCACATCAATCGCAAGAATAAACTAATTCAGAAGAAAACGACTGGAAATCCTTGCTCATGCAAGAAAAAATGCTTCGATCTCGTATCTAAAGAAAACCAAATACAGGTACTGAGTTCTTTCCTCAATATGAAAAGTAAAAATCAGCAAGACACTTTTCTGCAGGGTTTAATCACCTGCAATGATGCTGCTCGCCGAAAGTCTGGGGACCGTCAAGTCAACAAAGATAAAACCTTCAAATACCATTTACCACAAACCTTTTTACAAATACCATTTACAAAATGATTGTAAAAATACACCATATTTATTTTTTTACTTTAATTGTATAAACTAAAATAATAACTTTAATGTCATTTTTTTTATAAAATCTACTTGTAATATATATACATATTATTGACTATAAGATATCGCGCGATAAGTCCGCCATTTGTGCATAAATTGTCTTTTTTATAAAACCAGCGTAATATTCATTTAGTTATGTTTTTATAGCACAATAAAGTTATTCTATTCTATTCTATTCTTATTATATATCTATCAAATGTTACTATTAAAATTTTATTATTTCTTAATTTTTTTAAACTAGACTTTTTTTTTCGATTTTCCTAAAGTTTATTCAGTGGCATTTGGTGGGTTTTTACAATCATCGATTCAGATTTTCTGTTTAAAAGAAGTACAAACAATAAATTAATACCAAAACTATTATATTGATATGTGCCCTGCAGACACTGGCTAAACCTTGTATAATAATGTTAATTTTGTGTTTGAACAGTTTCCGACATGATTTACTGGGCGGACGCAGACCACGGCACCATTTCCAGGGTTCGTCGCGATGGCTCCGGCCGGACTACCCTCGTTGAGCAGTTTGATTCGCTAGACAACGTACCCATCGACTGGCTCTCAGGTGAGAAAATGATCCATGTCTAATTTTATTTCTTTTGTCAACCCTCTAGGCTTTCGTTTGTATATCTCTAGACTATGTTCGTGTAATTGTCAGTGGACAGGAATCAATGGATACTTTGAAAGCGTTTTTCGCTACTTCGACGGTTCTGATTTTTTCCTTTGTAAAAAAAAAGACCGAATTTCGGAAAAAGTGGAAGTCTTTTGGAGCAAGGACTGGCGAGTACGGTGGGCGACGAGGAGATGCAAATCCAGTATTTTGCTACCGTTTACTGTAAAGTGTGGTTGTGCATTGTTGTGTAGAGCAGGGGCAATAATGCAATTGACCAGGCTCGGTTAGGTAATCACCGACTCCTGCTTCATTGTTTGCAGTTCTTGACTGTATACATTTTTGTTAATTGTAGTACCAGACCGCAAGAAGCTGTAATGAATAACACCCGGCACAGGACAACAAAACCGTCTGCGTGCAATTTGGGCATTGTCTAGCTGCATCTTCTGGATTGAACCACTGTAATGGTGTTAGTTCAATAAAGCACTGGCATTCATTAACCTCTAGCTAGAGCCTCAATTGGCCGATATCGGCCACAACACGATTCAGCGTTTTAATTTTAATTTAATTTAATTTGTTTTATTTTATTATGTTTAATATGTTTTATTTTAATTATGGCTACAGTGGTGGTGATGCGGAAAACCTATCTGCCGATGTTTGCCAATTGTGAGTTTATAAAAATTGCCTTATCACACCAGCCACGATAGCGCTACAAAGAAGTTTTGCACTTACCAGATTTTGTCGGCGTCTTCTTCTTCTTCTGGTGTACCAGGAATGCTGAGAATGACAATTTGTTTGTATGGCAAACGTCGCAAGCGAAATTAAAGGACACAAAAAATGCGTGCATGCGGGAAATTATTCTTCAGCGAGCGTGAAGAAACCGGTTTGTGCGTTCCTCTTAAGCGGCGCTACCCAGCTGGTATTATAAGACAAAATAAAAACCCATAACGGCGTAAACAAGTGGTTTGGCAGTAATTAATGTTTTGGTGAGACAGTGTCATACTTCAATTTTTTTACAAATTTTTACTAAAATTTTTTGGGACATCAACTTGTCAATCGGATGAGGGGCCGACGCCTGAAGGGTTAAGCTCATACTGTACCCACTTTTCGAGCTTTTTTACTTTTTAATTAGGATGGAAACGAACTTACCGCTTGAAGTTTGTAGTACCCAACGTTTCAGCGTTGTTGCAACCGCAGATGTCCAGGGTAGACTAAAGTGCTGTCAATCGTCATTAGCTGTAGCTGTAGGCGGCAAACTGCTGCTGTTACTTCGCAGATAATATTGTTGACGGGTTTGGCGCATGCGAAATATTGATAAAACATTGGGTGCTACAAGCCTTATGCGATAAACTCGTTTTTATGTTATTTATAATGTCCAACAACCGTAATAGTCTTCGATTTCATATTTTTTTACTTTGTCTATTTTACTAAAATTTGTCAATATTGTTTTGTTACTTATATATAGTGAAATCTGCTGATTGGTCATTTGCATAAAGCTGCTGATTGGTGGTACAGCTCGATCCCCAAAATAATGAAATCCTCTGTCAGTCAGGTAGTTTACCTAATCATTACCACTTGGACAGTTCACTAAACGCAGGCATTCCATAGCCCTGCCGCTGCTGTCAGATCTACACTGTCTGAACTACATTGTCGGTGGTGAACGGTTTCATGCAGCTTGGGCCACAAGATCCATTTTGTTCTCAGATCGGCTCAACTCACAATTCAGTACCTATTCAGAAGCCTCCTCCAGTGGAGTGCTACCCCGGTTAAGACTCCCGTGTCTCAGGACTCAGAGCTGGTGGACCGGTTTCTCCCGGCGGGATTGCATCCCGGCGCCACTGGACGGTTTGCGAACCGGTCGGCGAAGCCAATCGGTTGTGCATTCTGACTAATTGCTGAAGGGGTCTGGAGACTATGGAAATACACTGTTTCCTAAGCAGCGGGGGTGGATGTTCACCTGTTGTCATGCCACTCTTGAAATGACCTTGGGCCACTCGACCCCATGTGGCACTACAGGCAAAGAACGCCGCGATAAATTCAAACTGTAATACAACAGGTATAGGTTGCGTAAGCGACTTCGGACCTGTAACCAGTCGGGAGGACGGAGGTACCCTGAAGGTTAATTCCAGACGGAAATATCCTGCCAAAACTGGTAGTTAAGGGGTGAGGCTGCCCGCTGGATACCTTTCTCGGTGCCTCGCCGTAAGGCGTTGGTCTCTAACGGGTTGCTAGTGAACTAGACAGTAGATTGTCTTGTCTCCAAGTCTTCTACGCTCATCCCACGGCTGAAAGAACGATCTATATCGTTATACCAGCCTGGGGTGACGGGTTCGCCCATTGTAGTCGACACCTGTCTGACACAATGGAAAGATTTGTGAATAATATGGCTTTGAAAATGGCCTTTTTTTCATGGGACCAGATTATTGAATGAATACCGCTGTTACTTCTTCAAAATCAAACTTCTACAGTGTACTTTAACATGATGGTTTCATATGTTTATAAAAAGGCAAGTTGCTTTTTATATATTTTGTATTTTTGCAGGCTTGGCAATTGACTGGATAGCAGGGAATATGTATTGGACGGATCCCAAGCGCAACATCATAGAGATGGCTCGACTAGATGGTTCTGCCAGATACGTCGTCATTTCTGACCACATTGAAACTCCATGCTGTATGTTTAACCTTTTCATTACTTTTACTTTTGTTCTGATATATTTAACATAGTGACGTTACATGCCAGCATTGCCAGGAATGTTCCAATGAAATCGTTCAGCAGTCTATATTTTAAAAAAAGTATATGTTAATAATGGGTTAAATTGAATGGTCGTCACTTTCCAGCATAAAACTATCAAACCAACATAAAGCGGCATAATATAAGACCGAACGAATTTTTTTGAAACTAATTTAGATGGTTTTATATTCGGCAGGTAATGTTTGTGCGGACAAAGATGCGATTGTTCATTTTAAATTCCGATCTAACGCACTGCTCTGTCTCGTTCGCATGGACTATTTTCCATTATTAGTTGACGAAGCAATCAATCTCGATTTTGCGCAACCAACTAGAAAACCAAAGTCCGTGATTCTCGGCGAAACCATGTGTGCGATATCTCGCCTCGTAAATTTACCGTCTGACGAGGATATCAAGTGGGTTGCTTGTGGAAAAGTTTAGATGACAGTGGAAGCGTAGAAAATTTATGATGAGTATTGAAAGGTGAATTATCGATATGGCGATTGCTGATCAAAACTCCTGTACCTTGACGGTCGTGTAGCTGCAGCAGTGGGATGCGCGCTGCGATTCCGCTCCTGCGTAGCGCGCGGCTCGATCGAGGGATTCGTGCGTGTCCGGCACGACGCGTGCGCTGATCGAGTGTATGGCGCGTGCGACGCACTGTTTCCTGTGGGGTGCGGTCGTAACACTCCCGAAGGATCGATGTGCCTTCACAACGAATCCGAGTCCGCGATTCCGAGACAACAAACGAGGTTTTTTGTCTGAGTCGGCGAGGCCGTGAAACGCGGTCGAAAATCGTTTATACCGTTCGAATGACAGACTGACTCGCCGCACGGTTCGAAAGCGGGCGATGTTGCCAACTGTCAGGTTTTTGTGAGTTGACAGCTCTCACCAATCGATAATTGAAATATGCAAAGTATAATATTAAAAATGAATTCGTATTTATCCGTAACGATATCGAACGCCATGTTTTAAAATTAATTGTAGCGCTAATGATGATGATGTTAGGAAAGAAAAAGAAGGACAACATGTATTGATATTATATATCTTTGACAGGTGTAGCAGTAGATCCAGTGCGAGGTGCTCTATGGTTTGCAGGAGGTGGTTGGATCCGACGATCTGCTTTAGACGGATCCGGAGCTGTTACTCTTTACAATAATACTGGCTCCGCTACGATCACAGATTTGACACTTGACCATAATGTGAGTCAATATCATATACCAATAGAATTTTAATCAAGGATCTTAAAATAGGTACAATCAAGTTCATTAACCTAATGATTGTGCAATATTTTATGCGCCTGTACGTTATTGTGAAAATAATTTGATAGCTACAGGATAACAATTTAATAATTTTGATATAATTAATAACTTTTAATAGCATGTGAATTTTTTTTCCTGTAAGCGTTATTAGCTTTACAAAAAAAAAAAGATTCACACTGACACGAGAGCTATAAATAAAAATAAAATACAAACGGAGCTGCCATGGAATTCACCGACCGGAGTCGGGCCCATCATAATAAAATTTTATTTAAATGCCTTTTAGCATACGCTTCCAGACCCCAGTAACCTCGCTCGTTGGAGCTTTGTTGAGGATAGTTCATGCCCCCTTTGTAGCAATACCCCTTGCACAGCCAGGAATATTCTAGCTGGCTGCAAGGTGGCCTTAGATCAAGGACGGTACACTTACCGCCACGACAAAGTCCTTGCTGTTATTCGCGAGGTAATTAGCCTCTCAGTGGCTCGTGCCAACAAGGGTTTGACAGTATCCTTCAAACCCCCAATACAGTTTGTGCGGGATGGCTCTAAAGGCAAAAAACATTTCACTACAAAACCTTTCTCAATAATCGAGAAAGCTTCAGATTGGACTCTGGAGGTTGATTTGTTCTCTAAGCAGTATAAATTCCCTGAAAGTCTCGGATGCACAGCCCTGCGTCCAGATATAACTCTTTACTCTCTATCTCGGAAGATGGCCCTTATCGTAGAATTAACTGTTCCATGGGAATCAAATATCCCAAAAGACCACTAGTAAAAATTAAATAAATACCATGATCTCGCAAATGCCGTCACCCGGAACGGCTTCACTGTTCACCTTCACGCGGTGGAAGTTGGCGCTCGTGGCCTGCCCGCTAAATCTCTGTTTCACCTTTTTAAAGATCTTGGTCTCTCCAGTAAAATAATCAACTCCTAGAAAAGTTATCTAAAACCGCGATTTCCGCATCTCAAATTCTATGGCTTCGAAGGGGGAGCGAATGGGTGGTAAGGTGAACGCTCACATGTGGCAAGATAGCTGTCCTAAACCTACCACAGCCGGTTCATAAGTCCGGAATCCACTGCTCAACCCCAGAAGTGTAATAACACTATGATGGGCCCGACTACGGTCGGTGAATTCTATGGCAGCTCTGTTTGTATTTTATTTATTATATCCTTCTAATCTATTATCCTATTATCTGCATAATTTTATGGAGTCACAATAAACTTAATGTATTAAATGTGTTCTGATTACTTTTTCCAAAATACCGGAATCGCGCAAACACTGGAAATATGCATAGAATTGGGCGTTAGCTCTTAACACAAAAAAAAATGTAGTCTAATGGGCTTCAGTCATAATTGCAAACTCTATTTATCACTACATCTCTTGTTCTGAGTGACAGAATACATATAAGGTTATATAACCAGCTTTTAAACCTAGGTCTTTAAATAAATCTCTAGTGTAGACTAGGTCTTTAAATAAATCTCTATCTTTTAGGATTCTCTGTTTTCACCACTAAGGCAAAGTTTGTTTGTTTGTACTCTTTATTGTGAAATTTCTCAATGGGCAGATTTATTATTATAAGACAATCTCTTACAACCAACACTGCTATGAGGCGTTTATATGCATATGTGCTTGTAATATGTGGGTAAGTGAGTGTCTTGTTATTACATTCAATTGACAGAATTAAAATGCAATTCCGTTAATTTTATCACGAGAAGTAATGACCCAGGCGGGAATTGAACCTGGAACCTTACAATGTAAGATTAGGCGACCTAGCCACTACACCAGTATGCGTTTAGACGGTTTTTTTTTGTACAAAGAATAATAATGGGTTGGTCTCCCCCCCATTGCACTAATGAAAGTCAAATCTATCATCAAAATTCTAATGTAGATAAATTTTCTATTGCTTTTCAGGAAGGCATCGTGTACTGGACAGATTTAGCAGGAAAGTCGATTAATAGGATGCGATACAATGGTTCAAATTACGAAATGCTTTTGAACCACAGTATAGACAATCCTGTTGGTTTGGCTGTTTACAAGGATGTCGTCTATTGGATTGACACGTAAGTTAGTTTATTACATTGTATTTACCAACACATGACCCTTCAGGTGGGGTCTTTGTAGGACTTCTTTCAGATTCTCCTTACAAACTTGCTTACTAGGTGTATGTTGAAGGACAATCAAAGGATATCATAAATATTAATTTTATCTGAATCGAGGGTCTCTGAAAGACTGAAATCTCTTTCTCTTGGTATATAGTGTGTCAGGACGTTTGGATATTTTTGGCAAGATTCTGTACGTCAAACTGAACAAAAAAGGGGTTCTATACTTCTTAGGTTGCCGCTTCTGGCAACAATATCTGGAGATTCCTACGTCAACTTAGGATTGCTAAATTCACAAATGAGAGTTCCGTCCATCATTGATATCGAGGCTCTAAACCAGGGGTCTTTAACCTTTGAGGTCAAGGGCCGACAATACTTTAATTTTGGTTCAGTGGCCCTCAACACAAACAAAATATTCCAATATGAACTTAATTAATTGAAGAACAATAATCGTTGAAGTTATTTACTATACAATTTTACCAACAAAAAAATATTTTAACCCTTGGAGTAAATGGGTATTTTCATGGATGCATTTGTCTCTTTTGCAGGATTTTCGGCGACATCGACGGCGCTCGACTTAAAGTACTATAACTACGAAACTACTACACCAATCATAAAAAGAACAACTGCACAATGATTGCATTAAAAATTCGAATATAGAATATTGAAATATCATTTTGTAAAACAATTAGATAATTATGAATAAATATGAGAACGTCAAAGAAGTGAAAAAACAATGGCCGACTTTGGCATTTGCAACGCGACATTCAAAGACCCGAAATACTTTATATACACGATAAATGGTACATCTAATTAGTTTAGGGGGACTATATGATGTTGTAGAAATGGTTTTACTTACGATTCGTTCAAATAAACACCGAAAACTACACAAAAACGTTTCTGAAATGGCGGCACACGCACCGGCGGACTTGACGTTTTGCAAATCGAACACGATGTTCGATTTGCCGCGGTCCGTAATAATATGTTACATGGACTGCGCAGTTGCTGATGCGAATGCTAACAGAGAGAATTTAATTCTGTACCAATCTGCCATACGCATGAAAGAGACAAAATGCTTTCGATGGTAAAAAAAGAGTTCGAAAGCGCGCGCGCCGAGCGAGACCAGATCTGGTCGACTCATACTCAACGGATAATTGTTTCGCAACCAGATTTAGTCGACTAATACTCAACGGGTTAATAAAATTCAATCAATGATATGTTTAACATTGTTTAGTCTTAACTATTTTATCAATATCTACCCCTATAGTGGTCAGTGCGATTCTCAAACTGGTCTCAAGGTTGCAAGTTGCAACGTGTTTTCTATTCAACTCTCATTAACGCACTGAGCGAGCGAACGAAACGAGTGTGTCCGTCGCAACCCGCCGTAGTAGTAAAACTACGGGCGGGCGCGGGCGCGAGCGGGCCGCCAAGAACGCCACTGCGGGCTGCGGGTTGAAGACCCATGCTCTAAATTGTTACTTTGTTACTCCTCCGGTTTACACGAATGCTGCGCTGCAGGTGACTACTTTAAAATTGATAACAACGGAATTAAGGACACGTTGGCACGCTTTTGATTTTAACCTAATCACGTCTGCAGTAGTAAATACACTCCTGAGTGAAGTGGAAACCAAAGCAACCTGGAACAATGGACTATTTATCTACTTCTACCAATCAAGGCTGAGGTGTTGTCAGTAGTTATGCACATTATTAATCATTCTCTTACATCGGCCTATTTTCCACTAGAGTGGAAGCGTGCCCTCGTTCTTGTACCTAAATGTTCTAATCCTTCTCCTTGCAAGGACTTTCAGCCGATCTCGATTCTATCTACTCTTTCCAAACTACTAGTATTGTCTTCTCTCAGTTGAATGAGTTTTTAGTTCAACATTTCTTACTTTACTCTTTCTTCTCATAGTGGCCTTCTCTCAGTTGTATGATTTCTTAGTTCAACATTCCTTACTTAAGTCTTACTTACTCTACTATTTCTTATTTAATTCTTACTTAACCCCCCGCAGTTGGGTTTCTGCTCTAGTCATAGCACTACAACCGCTCTCACTAAAATTACAAACGACTTCCGAGTTGCTATGAGCTGACGGTCTTAATTCTCTTCGACTTCAGCAGTGCCTTCAACTCAATAGATTTCGCCTTCTCATAGTTTTCTTACATAAACTAAACCTATCTTCTTCAGTCACTGCCTGGCTCCGCTCGTACCTGCACGGACGTGAGCAAAGAGTATCGGTCAAAAACTTGCCCTCAAGTTGGGCTAAAATTATCGCCGGTGTGGCCCAAGGGGGAATTAACACCAAATAATCTAAATAACATTTTTCATTTGCTTTCAGTGTCAACGAGCGTGGATCTATAAAATCAGCTTCAGTCTTTAATATGTCAGACTTCACTACTCTTCTCACCGATGCTGGGGAATCCCTCAAAGATATTCAGGTATTCATATTATGGTTTTTTTCTCTGTCGTTAGATAAAGTCCTCAACTACATCTAGCTAATATTTTTTTTGAGATAATGAAGATGGAAAAATACTTAACCAAAAATTTAAAGTCAATAATCCCTAACACACTATAAGTACTTTTTAGACGATCCAATTAGTAGACCAAAAATAGTAACCGGAGATCTGAGTTGAAAATGGGTAATACTCATAGTACCATCTATATTTTTTTTGTACAATCTTAATCTTCCTCTGTTGATTACATTTAAAATTATCCTTTTTTTAATGCTTATTTGATATTATCTATAACAAGTAAACATAAAAAAACACGTTGCTTTAGTATGGTCCGCTAAACTAAGTTAATCCTTTGGCTGGGGCTGCAGTTTTGCTCATTTTTATTGTGGATAGGTACCTATCTGCTAAAAATCTATATGTTTGCGAATAACGACATTTTAAAACATTGTGAAATCAGCATCGTATCTAACGATTTAATTTAATGTATTCTCTTTTATTGACAATTGTTTTATTGTAAATTGTTACTTTATAGCCTTTGTTTTTGTTCATTGGAATGTTTAGAGTTCAATTGTTAAATTAACTCTAAACTTTTGTTAATTAAACCTTTGTTAACCCGTTGAGTATGAGTCAACCAAATCTGGTCGCAAAACAATTATCCGTTGAGTACGAGTCGACCAAATCTGGTCGCGCGTTTTTTTCACTTCTTTGACGTTCTCATATTTATTCATAATTATCTAATTGTTTTACAAAATGATATTTCAATATTCTATATTCGAAATTTCAATGCAATCATTGTGCAGTTGTTCTTTTTATGATTGGTGTAGTAGTTTCGTAGTTATAGTACTTTAAGTCGATGTCGCCGAAAATCCTGCAAAAGAGACAGATGCATCCATGAAAATACCCATTTACTCCAAGGGTTAAATTGAGTTTACTTTATTGTTACCTTTGTTAAATTAAGTAACTAGTTTGACTAATTTAATGCCATTCTTACACAACAATAATGGTTGTAATAGAAATAAAAACTCTTTATCTCTTATTTACCTATCTCCTTGCTCAAACCCAACCATTTGCAGAGACTGTTTGGAATACAAAAGCATACAAACCATAAATTAAAAAACCTTTTGGTATTGTGCTGATTTTCCATTCATAACCATAATCTTGCACTAAAATGTACGAGGTTCGATCATATGTACATACTTATAGGCTCTTACTGTTACTGAAGCTTTAAAATAATAACGAAGCGACAAGTTTATTACGGACCGGATCTGTTTCTGTTCCTTTGGAACTTACCAATCCATGTTTACAATATGTTACAGCTTTGAAAGTGTCTAGTCTGGTACCTTGGTTTGCCAGGCCTGCCCTCTCGGCCGGCCCCGATGCAAAGAAACTAAATGCAAATTCAAATCATTGACATCTCAATTTTAATCCATAGGTATTTTCAAAGGCGAAACAAGTGGGCACGAACGATTGTGCCACACCGGCTGGGTCAAAAACGCCGATTCCCGGAGGTGGTTGTGCCGAACTGTGCCTGTATTCTGGTGTGAAAGCTGTTTGTGCTTGTCCACACGGAGATGTGTCGAACGACAGCCGGAGTTGTGTCCGTAAGTTTTCTTTTTACAAGCTTTTATTACTTTGTTGTGTGGGGCGTTTCTAAGGCCTTTATGAGCCTTGTAACACTGTGATCATTGCTGATCTATTGTGTTCGTCACCTACTATAGTTCTGCTCTAAGCCTCGTGACATTTAAGAACCGCAACAGGCTTTTGGCGACAAAAACTTTTTCTTTGTAGAAATGCTTCAAAACATTTCGATTTCCTTTCTAACTATTACGTTTATCACATTTTGTAGTATCCTAATAAAATCACTGAAATCAATAAAAAGTCGTCGCTGGTTCAACGTTGAATTATAAACCAACTTTTAATTTAACAGAAATTGAGTTGATGGATAAGCACGCAATATACTTTATACGACGCAGTAAAATTATAATTAAAACCCAATTACAGAATGACATTATTCTCCCACGTGTTAATATGTATAATGAATTGCCGCATCGATTTTTTCGATTTCCTATGGAAACCCCTGTTGACTTGCTCGAATAGTTCGTTTTGTCGCGGCTAGCGCAAAACAGGTTGCTCGTAATAATGCAATAAAATCAGCGGTGGCCGTAGAGCGCGAAGGAGGCCCTCTTTTGCATAGCCCGGCTGCCGCACACCCCGCTAATAAAGCAAGCCACGGTGCACTAAAGTACGGGCCAAAGGAACGTTCCAAAGGGGTAATAAACCGAGGTCAACCCGGAGGTGGTTGTGCCGAACTGTGCCTGTATTCTGGTGTGAAAGCTGTTTGTGCTTGTCCACACGGAGATGTGTCGAACGACAGCCGGAGTTGTGTCCGTAAGTTTTCTTTTTACAAGCTTTTATTACTTTGTTGTGTGGGGCGTTTCTAAGGCCTTTATGAGCCTTGTAACACTGTGATCATTGCTGATCTATTGTGTTCGTCACCTACTATAGTTCTGCTCTAAGCCTCGTGACATTTAAGAACCGCAACAGGCTTTTGGCGCCAGATGCTTTTACCTTCTCAGGTTGGTGGTAATGACCACCCAAGTGGGTGTATCTTTTACGCATCGGCGGGCCACACTCGCACATGAGGTGCAGGAGAGTTTCCTCGGCCCCTTGGCAGAACCTGCAGCTTGAGGTTGTACACGTGTTTGTTGAGGCCACAATGCCCTCTGAGCGCCCTCACCAGTATGCGTAGATTGTTCCTATTTAGCGATAAGGCCTCACGGGCCGTCTTAGGGTCGTAAGCCTTAATTAGCGATTTGGATTGGTTCAACCCTGGCGTGTTGTTCCAATGGTTGATGGATTGTTCTAAACATATTTGTTTGAGCATTATTAGGTTCGCAAGGCTTTTTGGTACGCCACAGCAAGGTTCAGGGCCGTATAACCTTCCCTTTGCTCCCGTCTTAGTCAAGTTCGTTGGCTTTTCCATTTCTCTCGATTCCTGCATGGCCGGGAAGCCATCTTAGAATTACCTTTTTTTTTATTTACCTTGCAGTGTTTATCAGTATGTTTGTTTATTTCAAATCTTGCAAGCAGTAATAGAACCACATCTTCTTATCCTATGAAGTTGAAGTTTTCATGTTTGTTCAGTTCCAATGACAATGTATTTTTATGGTAAGCATGACCTGATTCTGCACCCAGGATTGGCTCCCGACGAGGGGACTTCTCAACGGTCAACAGCACAGACACGAAATTTTGTATACGCATTCAATTATGATAGCCCGTTATAAGTCTCATCATGACATGGCTACTAAGCCCAGGGTTGGCTCCCTACAAGGGGACTTCCTAACGGCCGACGGCGCAGGAACAAAATTTTGTATACGGATTCAATTATAATTGCGTGTTTTAAGTTTCACTGCGACATAGCTGCTGCTCCCTGGTTTAGCTTCCAATGAAGGGAGTCTTCAACGGTCGACAGCACAGAAACAATATTTTGTATACGCATTCAATTATAATAGCCCGTTCGCTATGACATGGCTGCTGTACACAGGGTTGGCTCAGGACAGAAAATTTTAATAAAAGCTCTTTTTTTTAATGTGTTTTTACTATTAACTTATTTAGACATGGTGAAGAGAAACTACTATAGGTAGTTTTATACCTATATTATTTTTCTTATATAATTTTTGTGCGGTGAGAATTACTTAGAATATCACAAGAGAGCGAACTCAGCTTCATCTTTTGCGCATTGCTTTTGAAACTGTTTAAAAATACAACGACATAGTGGCATAGTGGTTAGATCGCCTGATCTTACATTTTAAGGTTTTGGCTTTGATTCACGGCTGGCCACTATTTTCCATTAGGATAAAATTTACAGAATTGCATTTTAATTCTGTCGATCGAATGCAATAACAAGACACACACTTACACACATGTTACACGCATACATTCATATAAACACTTTATAGTAGAGTTGGTTATAAGAGATTTTGTTATTAAAAATAAACCAAATGAGCAAACATACCTCAGCCCATTAATTACCAACGACAACACTGCTGAAGAGGTGACAGTATGTTTAATGGCTGCAAATAGGTTGTACTTCAGACTTCAGTCTTAAATGCTATCCCGAGAATAAAGGCAACCCTCTACAAGATACTCATTAGATCAATCTCAACTTACGCTTCAGAAACATAGACTTTCACCAATGCGGATAAAAATGCACTAGTATTTGAATGCAAAATGCTCCACAGGACCTTAGGTGCCTAGCAGGAGGATAGTATGTGGAGGATGACCATAACCCATATATTGTGTATGTTGTGAGATTCCTTAAAATCAGCAGATTCAGGTAAAGGTACATGGAAAAGATGGAAAATAAACAGCCGCTGAAACACTTTCTTTCTATAAGACCTAAAGTTCATTGTAAAGTCGGACAACCAAAACTGTGGTGGCTCGATTCTATGGTTAAAGACCTAAATGCACTTAAAGTGAATAACTAGGGGTGTCAAACACAATTGCTGAACCCATCACCCCAGTGAGTTTTAACAGCATTAGGTCATTCTATCTCCCATGGAGCGAACAAGAACGACTTTAGCAGACAAAAGACAATCCACTGTTTTACTCCACCGATAAACCCGTAAGGTTCGCTCCCTTACTACCAGATTTGGATGGATTACTCCATCCCCCAGTCTGGTCACAGATTCGAAATCGCTAGCGCGGCCTCTACCTGATTTTAGTAGTTATTCAGTTCGAATTTATGCGGATCGCGGCACCCTTTGCACATCAAAGGTATTGTTTCAAAGATTTCTGACATCATGTCAACAGCCACCCCAGCTGTAGGATATTTGGTATTTTTTTCTGTGTAATAGAGATCAAAATTACCCAATATTCCAATAATATTGGATTATTGGGTCCAAAATTATTATTTTAATACCAAAATCACCCACTAATTTTCGTATCTTACTATAAATAATGATTAAATTAATGGATTCTTTAATTATTTTTTTCAGCATATGACTCTTTTATAATGTTCTCTCGAGTAACGAGCGTCGAATCAATTCATATGACAGATGAAAAAGATCTCAATGCACCTTTTCCGCCCATTAAAAATAGGTAAGTTAATTATAATTTTGCCATTAATAGATAAGTACCATTTTCCATAGGACAAATGTAAAAAAAGTTGTTTTTAAATTTGAATTTGAATACACTTTATTTGCACTTAAAAATTAAAATATAAAGGCGAGCTTATTGCCATAAGGCAATATCTTGCAACTATCTTGTAGATTTATTTAATTTATTATTATTGTTTTTTTTATCGCTGTTGGTGGGTCTTTATTATTTATATGAATTTTTAATTTGATTACATTCAAAATTATAATATAACTAGTATTATGCTCATTTTATGTATAATTGACTATTTCAATTTGATAATCCTCTGACCATTTCAATTTGATTTTTTCACTATTTGTTATAATTCCTTTTTCCATCCATAATTATTTCAATTTGATTATTTCACTATTCATTGCAATTCCTATTCACTATTTACCTTTTTCGTGTTGTTGAAATTATTTTTATTGTGTTTTATGATAGGTATTTTATAAATATAATTTGCAGACTGACAGACCGACAGACGCATTGACATATCAATGAACTAGTTTTTAGAGTAATGATTAATTTCTACATACATTGTTTATTGCCTTAACCCTTCCTCTCGCGAAGTAATAATTCAGCTATCACTTTTGCGCGCGACATTTTCGCGCGTAAAATCGGCGCGAGTCGACCGACCTTGATACAAACGACCATAACTTGAAAACCACTGTACGGATCATAAAAAAAAATACTGCAAAATGATCGCATTGAAATTTGACATATAAAAAATTATAACCTGGAAATTGGGAGAGTCCGCGGTTGGTCCCGCAAGGGATGTTACGGAGCTACCGGGTTAAGTTAGTCCTAATATTATTAGATACTATTTTTTTTCTCTTTTAACATATGTAGTTTAAAGTATGCACAAGCCACTATTTTCTTGGTACGCTTGCCTTAGTACGGGCCTAGGCCTAGTTAGGGAGCGTTGATCTAAAGAAGGACTGGGCTGCGGTACTCTCCTTTTTGCTACTATTTACAACGGAGCCTCTAATGATAACATGTAATGTACTGTAGTTTTAAAAAATGCGCATTTCTTTAAATAAATAAATAAAATAAAATAAATATCCTAATCATATAGTGCAGTGGTAATTAAGTTACATTTTCAATAATAATTAATTAACTTATACTTTTAATAATAATTAATTAAGTCTTTGAGAAGATTTCTGGCGGAATATTAGTTAAGGATTTTGAGGTTTAACTAAGTGTAATTTTTATTGTCCATAGAGAACTGATGAGAAACGCCATCGGCCTATCCTACGACTATGACTCAAACATTCTCTTCTACTCGGATATTCAGCGGGGCTCTATCAACACAGTATTCTTTAATGGAAGTGATCATGTGGTTCTAGTCGATCGTAAGTATATTACAGTACACACTTCTAATCTGTTTGTGATATATTTCACTAAAAAAAAGCTGGAAAAAAGGTCCGGATGAAAAAAAAATTGTTAGCTCCATAATGTTGAGGTATGTTAGAGAAATCTAGCGCATTCCGATTTTGAGATGTAGCTAACAATGTTGTAATAGCCACAGTATAACCCAGACAGTAGCTTCTCTTAGTATAAAATTGAAATCATAGCGAATACGTCACGAGTCGTAAGGGCTCGGATATGGTCGCCAGATGTCCCGCTACTCGGCCTATGCAGATATTCGAACGCTCGAAAAGGTTGTCAGTCTTTACGTGCGCGTAATGCTAGTCGTTTTCATTCATCGGGACGTACCCCTCGTCCCACATTCCTCGCACCCTTTTCCCGCATTACCTACCCTGTAGCTCGAGAGTAAAGCTACTGGTTGGTATACTGTGTAATAGCTGACATGACAGTAATATTCACTGGGCCTTGCGCCGTCTCTTTCTAGCTCGACTTAGCTCCTCACACAAGTCGGCTGTTTTTCAAGGTTACGGTTTATTCTACTTGCTGACGTCCGCAACAGTCTCCTATTCGCCGATGTCCTTCTCAGTCCTTAGTTAATATTCGCTTGGGGGTGGGGGGGGGGGGGGGGGCGCTCGGCCCTGCGTTATCTCCTTCTAGCATGCATTGACTCCTTACTCTCACGCCTTGACTCCTCATGGTCTCTCCTACTCATTGATGTCCGCAACTATCGCCAATCAGAAGCTATATCCGGAGAGTGGGAATAAGAAATGTATTCAAATTTTCTGCATGCGTGTCACTATTCATCATCCCTTAGGTGAATTTATCGAGGTTATTCTGATAACTATCGCGGTTATTCTGATAAGAAAAAATACTTTCAAAGAAATTTCCAGTTATTATCTGAAATCTAGAAAAATACATTTGTGGTTCCGGATATAAACGGGACGGGGTGCCTGCCCCGGGTGACAATGGAAAAAGGGCACCAAATTTATGTGTTTGAAAAGAATTTGTTCACTAAAACGCTTAGTATTCCGGGCACGTCTTACTATCGATTGTTCATTTGGTTGGTGGTGAACGGTTTCGTGCAGCTTGGGCCTCAAGATCCACTTCGTTCTCGGATCGACTCAACTCACGATTCAGCTCCTAATCAGAAGCCTCTCACGCCTGAAAGAACGATCATATCTCGTTATACCAGCCTGGTGTGACGGGTTCGCTCGTTGTAGTTGACATCGCCCTACTGTTCATTTGATTTTGGAACGCATCCTAAGTTGATTTTTGAACGCATGCAGTTTGTGGAATGTCTCTGCCAGGGGAATTCCTATCACCTCTAGAAAAAATCATCCTTCAGACAGAAAGGGACAGGGCTACACGGGCGGAGCCGAATCAACCTGAACATCGAAATATCAAGGTACGGTGGTGTTTATGTGGCTGATTAGGTGTGCGAGTAATTCGCCTTGGTTTCCTTTGTTAACAACTACTCTTTCAAAAGTATCACTATAATTATTACTTGATGTGGTAATAGATTCTTTCGTGCAAAGGAAAGCTCGACAAAAAGCTGTAGCAAAGTTAGACAGTAAAATTTGCTGGGGCCTAAGGATTGAAGGTGTGTACACAGTCCGGATCGGATAGAGCAGAAGTGCGCCAATTTCAAATTTTTGCCCCTGCTCGGAAAAATCGTAGATCTGGGATTGTTTTATTTCTAATATTTTTAGTTATTTCTTTGATATTCTGGTTTTAATTCACATAATATATTTTGATATTCATATCTAATGTAGGTACTTTAATTTTAAGGACACCTCATTTTTGTTTTATCTACCGTTTTTCTTTTTGTTGTTATATTAGTGGCTCGTGCCAACAAGGGTTTGACAGTACCCTCCAAAACCCCAATACAGTTTGTGCGAGATGACTCTAAAGGCAAAAAACATTTCACTACAAAATCTTTCTCAATAATCGAGAAAGCTTCAGATTGGATTATGGAGGTCGATTTGGTCTATAAGCAGTATAAATTCCCTGAAAGTCTCGGATGCACAACCCTGCGTCCAGATATAACTCTTTACTCTCTATCTCAAATTAAATAAATACCATGACCTCGCAAATGCCGTCACCCGGAACGGCTTCACTGTTCACCTTCACGCGGTGGAAGTAGGCGCTCGTGGCCTGCCATCTAAATCTTTGATTCATCTTTTTTAAGATCTTGGTCTCTCCAGGAAAATAATCAACTCTTTTCTAGAAAAATTATCTAAAACCGCGATTTCTGCATCTCAAATTCTATAACTTCGAAGGGGGAGTGAATGGGTGGTAAGGTGAACGCTCACATGTGGCAAGACAGCTGACCTTAACCTACCACCGCCGGTCGTTAGTCCGGAATCCACCCTTCACCTCCCAGAAGTGTAATAATTATTTGATGGGCCCGATTTTTGGTCAGTGAATTCTATGGCAGCTCCGTTTGTATTTTATATTTTATTTATAAAATAATTTTCTTACCTACCTACCTAAATATTTTTATTTTTAAATATTTCTATTTGTTGTTGAATGTCATAGCTCTATGCAACTATGTTGTAATAAAAAAGTTGTACTCCTAAAAGGCAGGTTGTTCGGCACTGAATAATTGTAAAACTCCATGTTACTATACTACAACCACAATAATATGAATTGAATTGAATTGATATGGAAGGATGTGGATATGGGGCTGGGTATGAGAAAATATGGATTTGATTGAGATGAACCGGAGTACAGCAATGGCCGCTCCGCTATGCATCCTGCAGATTATTGAAATTTCCTTTTAGTTAAAACGCTGGTGAGGGAGCCATGGTTTGGCCTTTATCTCCAGCTGAATAAGTGAATACCTCTTGCCTTTAACCTATACAGACTCTCTCCATCTCCAGGTCTATTTATTCGAGAGCTTAGTGTCTATCGCGGCAAAGAGGTCTAAGATGAACTCTGTTTCATTTAATTTTGTTTAAATTCTTTATCCAGATCAAGGCTCCGTAGAAGGTCTGGCGTTCGATCCTCGCGACAAGCACCTATATTGGACCAGCAATACGGAGCCAGGAGTGTGGCGAATAGAAACCAAAAATGGCAAAAGGATCAATGACACAACACAACAGAGGGTCATCCGGTTGTCGCCGCAGGATAAACCGAGAGGAATCGCCGTGGATCCTTGCGAGATGTTAGTATTAGTTGCACTACCCATCCAATAATATAAATGTATATATTTATTACATAGCTATATTTTTTATAAAATTGGTATATTTATGTGTATATACAGGTGGTGGGTCCAAATAATTTATTTAAAAAAAAAACACTTCATTTCTTAAAATTGCATAAAAATATGCACATCTAGAGACGGGCCAAATTATCGCCTAGTTAGATGTGCTATTGGCAGTAAAGGTCATGTAAGATGTGTTAAACCTCCCTATATTAATTATTAAATAATTTATATAATTATTATAAGATTACATGACCTCTGAATGAACTGTATACCTAATCCTATGTACCTAAATAAATAAATAAATAAATAATACCGAAAAACTGTTTATCATATTCATATTATGTTTATCATATGCTTTATCATATTCATAATTTTGGTGCGAGTAATCAAGTAATTTAAAGCGCCTGTCATGCCGTAAATAAAATAGAGACGACAAAAATATGCTTCCTGTTGATATAAAATACACTAAATTAAGTAATAATCTTTTTACTTTCCTGGCTAACCAACCGACGGGAAAGTATTGTGAATGCGATCAAAAAAATTTTTTGAGAGGAAAACGGAGACATTTATTTTGAGTCCCCTGATATGATTAAGACTATTTCTAAATAGATGTATGTCTGTCTGTCTGTATGTATGTACTCCCGCACGATAGCGCACAAACGCTTAATCTGATTGATCTGAAAATTGGCATGCAGGCATCATTTAGACATGGTAAGAGATTAAAGATTGTGGTTGAAATCAGTCCACTAGAGGGCGCACCAGTCATATATCAACCTCAAAATATTGAACTTACGACACTTGAAATTTGGTCCTAGAGACTTGAAATTGCGTTTTGATATTTTTGTTGGAATATCTCATATACAAGCTACACTAATAATAACTAAATTCTGTCATACATTTTAATCGAATATTAACACCTTGGGTGGGCGCGGTTTGTTTCTTGGCTAAGGGCAAACAGATGAAACGGAACCTAACAGGGTTCGTCCGCGGACTCATCGATTATATTTATAAAATTATTATTCAGACTTGCCGGTAAAGTCTTGGGATGACACAGCCGATTTTTTATTGTTTGGTTGGACAAATGAATATATTTAAACATTATTGTCGTTCTCAGTGCGCTCGGTGCACTTTTTCCATAAACGGGGATCTGAGTAAGCTGTGGCTAAGTGGCCAACTTGATAATTAATGTTAATCACTTAATTTTTATATAGGAGATTATACTGGACGAATTGGAATGCAGTTTCTCCACGAATTGAACGTGCGCCTGCGGTAGTGGGTGCGGCACGAGAAGCCATCATCACCGAAGGAGTCCGCATGCCGAATGCCCTCGCATTGGACTACGAGGCCAGGAGATTGTACTGGGCCGATGCGCGCCTCGACAAGATTGAACGCGCCAATTTGGACGGGTCTAATCGACAGGTTAGTAAATATTAGGTCGTTGTCTATGAAGTTGCCATTCTATAAAGGAAATTTAAAATCAAAGATCTTCTTTTAAACATGACATTTGGCCTTCTTTCCCCTATGTTTAATACGAGGCGTATTCGTAAAGTACTGTTTTGAAAAAAAACTTGTTAAACAATTTTTTTTAACCCGCGAAGCTTGTAACATCCATTTGGGGACAATAATAAATACAAACGGAGCTGCCATGGAATTCACCGACCGGAGTCGGGCCCATCATAATACTAATTTTTTTTTTACACTTCTGGGGGGTGAGCAGTGGATTCCGGACTTACGAACCGGCTGTGGTAGGTTTAGGACAGCTGTCTTGCCACATGTGAGCGTTCACCTTGCCACCCATTCACTCCCCCTTCGAAGCCATAGAATTTGAGATGCGCAAATCGCAGTTTTAGATAATTTTTCTAAGAAAGAGTTGATTATTTTTCTGGAAAGGCCAAGATCTTTAAAGAGGTGAAATAGAGATTTAGCTGGCAGGCCACGAGCGCCAACTTCCACCGCGTGAAGGTGAACAGTGAAGCCGTTCCGGGTTACGGCATTTGCAAGATCATGGTATTTATTTAATTTGTACTCGTGGTCTTTTGGGATATTTGATTCCCATGGAACAGTTAATTCTACAATAAGAGCCACCTTCCGAGATAGAGAGTAAAGAGTTATATCTGGACGGAGGGCTGTGCATCCGAGACTTTCAGGGAATTTATACTGCTTAGAGACCGAATCAACCTCCAGAATCCAATCTGTAGCTTTCTCGATTATTGAGAAAGGTTTTGTAGTTAAATGTTTTTTGCCTTTAGAGCCATCCCGCACAAACTGTATTGGGGGTTTGGAGGATACTGTCAAACCCTTGTTGGCACGAGCCACTGAGAGACTAATTACCTCGCGAATAACAGCGAGAACTTTGTCATGGCGGTAAGTGTACCGTCCTTGATCTAAGGCCACCTTGCAGCCAGCTAGAATGTGTCTAGCTGTGCAAGTGGTATTGCTACAGAGGGGACAAGAACTATCCTCGGCAAAGCTCCAACGAGCGAGGTTACTGGGGTCTGGAAGTGTATGCTGAAAGGCATTCAAATAAAATTTCAGCATCTCTGGCGTCCAGTCATAGAGCATTACCTTCCAGTGCATTGGAGGCGGAATGCAAAAGTCACCAATTGTTGTCCAATCATTCTGGCATTGAAGGCCAATAGCATGAGCCATACTCTTGCTGTCGTAATCTTCCCGCAAAAGAGACTTCTTCAAGTCCACGTCGCTCGTGGTTGTACTGCCATACCCCAGACCAGTGCCATTCTGGCTGATTCCAGTAAG
Source organism: Micropterix aruncella (assembly GCA_944548615.1). Taxonomy (NCBI): domain Eukaryota; kingdom Metazoa; phylum Arthropoda; class Insecta; order Lepidoptera; family Micropterigidae; genus Micropterix; species Micropterix aruncella. Next base: position 20,974,371 of record OX155967.1, on the reverse strand, counting down.
GAACCTTTTGTGGAAGTCTACGCGGGCTTGTAGTTCATTTGAATCACTACAGCCACTTATTACGTGCTTCGATATTGCCGGATCTTTGGAATTGCACAGAATCGAATTTTTGGTTATTCTGGAGTTGGCGTAGAGCAGAGAGGGCAGTTTAAGCGCTAGCCCAAAATTTTGTTTGGACCTGAAGAGAGTCGAGGGGTCAGCTGGTTTGGCTAAGGACAGCCAGGATTTTAAACTAGCTGTCACCAGTGCATCTAGACGGGACAGTTGGGTTTTGGTAAAATCGTAAATAAGAAAGGGCCATGACAAATGTGACGTTAGATAATTGTCATAGATCCAGGCCTTACGGGGGCCAGAAATTAGCAAGGCATCTATTTTCGCCAGGCAACTTTTGAAATGCTCTATAACATGATCGCCCGAGACGTCTTTTCCCTGATGGGTGATTTTTCTGCCGAGGAATTTGAAATGATTGTTTGGGTCTATAAGGGAGATATTAGAGCCCTTATAGACCAATTTGGGGTCATAGGATGTAAATTTTGTGCCCATGCGGGCGAGTCCAAGGCAAAAACATTTGGAGGGCTTCACTTTTATACAGCCTGACCAGTCGCAGAAAAGCTCCACTTTCTGTAATAGCAGGGAAAGCTGCTTGGGGCTTCTGGTGATGAAAGTTAGGTCGTCGGCAAAAGCGAGGCACGACGAGGTGTATTGGCCGTCTGTTTTAAAACGGTAGCCCCACTTCCTGTCAAACTGGCTCAGGCTTTCCAGAAGTATATTAAAAACTATATTAAAAATCGTCGGGGAGAGGCAACAGCCCTGAAATAGTCCAATTGAATATGGTATAGAGCGGGTAGTCCATTCTTGCGTTTTAACATGGAAAGTCAGACAGTTGTAGTAGGAGGCTACAATGTCACGCACGACTGGTGGGAAGTTGTACCAGCGGAGTGCAAAGTGGAGGAGACTGTGTCGGACTGACCCAAAGGCATTCTCTAGGTCGAGCCAGCATACATTGATTTGGCGTTCGTGCTGTCTCGCATCCTTGATGGCAGCAGCCAGGAGAGAGTTGTGCTCGAGGCAGCCCGAGACGCCGCGCATGAAGCCTTTTTGAACTGATACTCCAAGGTACTCATTCCGGTGCATGAATTCGCTCATCCTCGTGTGGACTATGCTAAAAAAGATTTTGGCCACAGTGTCTGTGAGAGCAATGGGCCGAGCGTCCTTTGGTCCGGTGCAAACTGGGACCTTCGGAATTAAGATGACTGTCGCTCGGCCAAAATTCTGTGGGACTACACCGCTATTCCATATATTTCGGAAGATGGATCCTAAATATTGCAGAAGGCAGGGGCATTTTTTGTATACTAAATAGGGAATACCATCGGGACCCGGAGTAGAGCCCGACGGCTTCCTCTTTACTTGATTAAGAATGTATGGCGGCCGCCTACAATCCGTAACATCCGATTTTGGATATCGCGCTCGCCGCTGCGAAAAATGCAATTTACGATTCGAATCGTCGTACTTTAATGCTTTCTGACCGCGGGACGACATGGCCAAATAATCTTTCATTCGCCGGCCAACGACGATAAAATCGATCGCCGATTTAAAAAGTCAGCATTAGACGTCAAAACAGCAGTCTCGATCGGCCACCCCGCGGCGGCGTATAGTTCCGCGAAATGTTTGTTTTGTGAAGTGTTTTGTGGATATAAGTGCAGTGTATACCGGATAAAAGTGAGTAATTTCCATTTTTAAGTAGTTTAGGCATTAGGATTAGTCAATTTAGACAGTCCATTTGCTGTTTTTCACGAATTTTCGAAGAAAACACTTTGGCAACAACAAACGGCTCGCGAAAAAATGGCCGTTTTTATTTTGTAATGTTTGTGAAATATCCCGATATATCGCGAAACATGACGTAATGTCGCTTTAATTTACTAATAAAATAGGTATTGCTTCATTTACATCCTAAGTTATCACATAATTAGGCGTATTATGAACATTATATGTTGTTTTTCTAATATGGCTCGCGAAAATGAAACTTGTTTTGATAATTACTATGAGAGAAAAAAGTGCGATTTTCCATAGTTTTTCGATGAAATGTGACTCTTTGGAGTATAGTAATTAGTTATTAGACATATAATAAGTCTATGATGAGACAATATAATTGAAAAAATCTAACGAATTTTATATTATGGGCATTCAAAGTTTATTATTAGGTTCGGACGCGGAAACTCTCAAAACTTTAGATTTTTCTATAATATCAGACAAAGCTCAAAGTTCTGGTGTGATTTCTAAGAAGAAGTGATGTAGTAATAAAGTTATTTTGAAAGAATTTCATAAAAAAAAGTACCATAAGTAGTCACAAATTAAAAATTAAAAAATTTTTTTTTACGAGAATACATAAAATTTTTCTTGGCTGAATAAATAAATATTTTTTCCGTATTTTTGTATGCAAATAAGTAAAAAAAAAATATCGTTTTGGTAAAGCATTTAATAAAGAACATAACTGTATTTACAATTTTTGATATTTACAAAAACTGTATTTACAAAAAAATCGAAATGATTTTATAGGCGAGTTTTTTCAGTTTGCCAATTTTGTAATATTTATTCATTATTATCTTAATTGTTTTACGAGATAAGGTTATAATGTTTTATATGTCAAATTTCAATGCGATCATTTTTCTCTTTATCTTTTTTTAAGCCGTTTAGTGGTTTATAAGTTATGATCGTTTTTCTCAAGGCCGTTGACTCGCGTCGATTTTTCGCGCGAATATGTCGCGCGCAAAAGTGATAGGTGAGTTTTTACCTCGCAACGTGAGGGGTTAAACCAAATTTTTTATTTTATATGAAAAAACATACCTAAAACTATTTTTCTGCATAGTATCCGCCAACGTTTAAACACTTATCGTAGCGAGTGACCAGCTTTCCTATATCTTCGTCATAGAAACTATCCGCCATTATAGAAACTTCGTCATAGAAGCGTTAACCTAAGCGGTCACTAACAATCTCGTACTCGTACAAAACAGTTAGTGAAATTTGTGGAAATTGGTTTGAAAGCGTTGTCATTGTGAATCGTCTGTTCTCATGGATTTTTTCATCAACTTTCCTTACCAAATCCTTATATCATTGACAACAGATGGTCAACCACTCCAAGCTTCATCATGGATATTTGTTCAACCCTTATTAAACATTCTAACCCACTTTGTCACTCATTGCGTCTTCACCGTATACATCTGTGGTGTCTTTCCAAGGTGTGGGGGCTTCCAAGATGTGGGGCCTTCCCACGCGTGGCCTACATACAGACTCAACCCTTCAGGTTGTAAGGCTAAAGGTGACGTCGTGCGGCGTTGTCGAAGTCCTCGTTTTTAACGTCGCTCGGGTCGTGTTTAATCCGCTGTAGGTAGTATTTCCAGGATATGCACTCGAGGTTTGTATTGTTAATAAAAAAGATAATAATAATTTTTACGTTTTAAAAAGCTTCTAAGCCATTAAAGTTTTTATTTCCTATAAAATGTAGTCTATTGCACTATTTACGAATTTACAGTAATTGCGTTTATGCTTCTAATAGTTCTACTTTAAATATGATCTCCGATATGATCTCCGACAAAGCACTGTTACAATATGATCTGCCCGGCACTTAAGTGTGATCTACCCGGCACTTAAATGTGATCTGCCCGCAAGGCACTGTTAAATGATCTGCCCAAGGCACGCTCAAAATGATCTGCCCGATATCGGCGGGTAACCGACCTTATATAGGTATGACCGCTGCGGCCGGCCCAGTGGTGGGGCGGGTTGCACCCCGCCTCGCCCGCGGGTGCCGACCGACGCGTTGTTATATGTCGTTTCCGTAAAGCTAATGTACTATAATATTGTATACTATTTTACTAAGTTAAGAGTGTACATACGACCTTAAACTCTAACTTATATTAACTTATGATTATTATATACATTTTAATAATCATATACTATTGCTATGTCCTATTTTAGGTTGAATTTAAATATTTTCACCATTTATTGGCCGATTTGGCTCGGACTTAGTCTAAAAATTAAATTAAATTATTCTAAACATTTAGACATTTTCATGGCAGCAATTTTGTGGATTTCTAGTGATCCAATATTTAAGCTGGCGCTTCCCAAAATATGAGTCATTCTTTGTACCTACCTGGCTAGCGGGGTGGGTCGATTTTACAATCGGCGACGGGTTGCTTAATCCTTTTGCCGGCGGTGTGTTTAGGGTGAGTTTTTATTACCCTTTTTAAATGCACGTGCTGGGATTTTTCCGACGTTTTCCTTTGTTCGCGAGCGAAGGTTATTTTCGGGTTGACGTGTAATTTCGAAATTTTAGCGTTTGCTTGTAAATATTCCACTTTTAGTTTAACATCCATTAGCTCCCGCTTTTAGTGGAGCTAATCCGGGTATACCTATATTGTGTGCTAAGTGCACTTACTGCCATAAATAATATTTTTAGGTTGGGGAATTTGAAGTGCACGGAATTTTAGGCATGACGACACATTATTTGTTGTGATGTTTATCATCATCATGCCTGCCCGATATTTTATCTTTCTTCCCGCAACAACATCTTTAACTTGACGATAAATTTCGGCCGATTTCACATTACTTGCATTCAAAAATTCAACTGTTTGTCTTAAACATTTTGATCAATGATTTTGTTCAACCCTTATTAAACATTCTAACCCACTTTGTCACTCATTGCGTCTTCACCGTATACATCTTTAACTTGACGATAAATTTCGGCCGATTTCACATTACTTGCATTCAAAAATTCAACTGTTTGTTTGTCTTAAACATTTTGACCACTAATCATTAACCCCTAAGATGTACGTCGACCATTATTGGTTGCAAGCCTAACTACATTGGAATGTACATCGACCATCATTGGCTGAAACGGTCACCGTTTGCGAAAAAATTCATTAAAACTCCAAAAATGGTTATTTTCGCTTCGGAGAGCGCTACATAACGGCTTAATGCCCATCTCTATTCGTATTTATCATTCGATGAACGCGCGATCTTGTTTTTCATTTAATATAGCTCAGTAGTTGCCGCGGTGGCCGTCGCGTGCACGCAATTATGTGCCTCCGCTTTGTGACGCAGTGTACTGACATTAAAATGTGTTTTAGTGCGTGTTATTGTTCGGATTACTTGAAAAACGTGAGTAATTTGCAATTTAAAATGGTTTAGGAATGATAATTTGTCATTTGAGATTGTCGATTTGCTGTTTTTCGTGTATTTTTTAGCAAATTGCTTTGGCCAAAACATATGTCAGATGTCGTTGTCGCAATTTGTTTCGTTATTTTTATGAAAACTCCCGAAATATCGCGTAATATGATGTAATATTGTTTCAATTCGCTGATCAAATAGTTATTCTTTCATTTACATCGTAAGTAATTACATAATAAGCCGTATTTTTTTCATTACGAGTAGTTTCATAAAATGCCTTTGCATTTTGGAGTTTGTTTTGACAAGTAGTATGAAAGTATTACTATTGTTTTTGGATTTTCTATTGTTTTTCTATGAAATGTGACTCTTTGGAGTACTATAATTAGTTATTCGACATATAATAAGTATATAATGACACAATATATTTGAAAAAATCTAACCAATTTTATATTATGAGCTGCATGGCGCAGGGAGTGTTGCGTCTCTTACGGTGCCTCCCGGATACCGGGCGTCCTCCGGGTAGTATAAGCCAAGCCCCGGTCATACGCGGCTCTGTCCGGGTGATATCGCACTACCGCGGAACTCGTGGGAACAAAATGGATCAAATAAACAGTACACCACCAAAAATAAACTTAATTGAAGCACTCCAGGGGGTGGCTTTGTCTCAAAGCGAACCACAGGAGGCACCCAACGCGGGGGCGGGCCCATCAAAAAGCCCACCCAAAACCCGCATTAGATATAACGGAGCTGCAAGGCGTCGCTACAAAAAACTGATGAGAGAGGGGCTAACTGCTAACCCCCGAGCCTCCAGTGCTAACTCTAAGCCGGAGGACGGGACTGCAGAGGCCCCTGGGGCTCCTAAACGCCCCAGACAAGGGCCAAACACCCCAAGCCCCTCCCATCAGGCGACAGGGAAAAGACCGAAAGTCTCCGACCAAGGTTCTTACGCCCAGGCCACAAAAGGACTCCTCAGGCTAGCCCTCATAATAAGGGGCTACCCTGACAAAAAACTTGAAGCCGGCGACATAGAAGCCATCCGGGACAAGATTGTGGACGCCATCATGGAAATTCCTGTTGGCACTAAAACACCATCCTTTACCGGCAGCTGGGAGAGGGACGGTGCAATCGTCTTCTCGTGCGCAGATGAGGAGACGGGGAACTGGCTCAGAAGCCTTTCCACGGACTTACTCGTCCAAGGTGAATCCGTGTGTGTGCTGCCGGTCGATGAGCTGCCCAAACGCCATCGAGTGGTGGTCCACGTGGAGGAGCCCAATTACACTGTCGAGAAAGTACTTCTACTCCTCGACAGGCAAAACCCAGGTCTGAAGACCGATGGGTGGGCCGTCGCTAGGGGGAGCACGAAGAAGGATGCCTCGAGCGTCCACTTCGCCTGTCTGGTGAGCGACTCCTCATTGGCCACTCTCAGGGCCTGCAACTTCCGACCCTACTGTGGGCTAGCACGGGCATCCGTAAGGCTGCTCGATAATAAGCCTAGGAAGGAGTCGGACGCAGTGGAGGGAACGGAAGGAGGTACAGCAAAATGAACCACCTAAAAGTCCCCATAATCCAGATCAACTTGCACCACAGCAAAAGCGCCTCGGCGATATTAACCAGGAGCATGGCTGTGGCGCATACAAGTATAGCACTAATCCAAGAACCTTGGATTGTTAGGGATACTATAAGTGGATTAGGAGGTTGCGGAACCATTCATAAGGCCCAACCGACTCGGAAACTCAGGACCTGCGTGGTCACTAAGGGCGTCACAGCCACTTTTCTGCCACAACTCAGCGGCGATGACCTAACGGTCGTTTTAACAAAAATCAACTTGACAGGAGACAGAACGGTGGATCTACTCATTGGGTCAGCATACATGCCTTATGACTCCACTGACCTGCCACCGCAAGAAGATATAACCAACCTAGTGACATATGCGAAACAACGCGGGCTCCAACTCCTTCTGGGTTGCGATGCGAACTCCCACCACGTGTGCTGGGGTAGTTCCAACATAAACCCGAGGGGGGTAAGCCTGCATGACTTTATCCTAGGCAATGAACTCACCATCCTCAACAGAGGAACAGAACCTACCTTCATAGACTCAAGAAGACAGGAGGTACTGGACATCACGATCTGCACAAAAGAAGTGGCCGACCTGGTTCAAGACTGGAGGGTCTCAGATGAACCCTCAGGCTCGGACCATAGGCAGATCCATCTAACGCTTCGGCACTCATTGGAAATTCAGTGGGCTCGCAACCCTAGAAATACCAACTGGGAAGGATTCGATAGGGACCTGGCTATCAAGCTCACCACGGTTCCGAATCGATTCCACACCAAAGAGCAACTAGAAACAGCTGCACTATCACTGTCTAATGCCGTTATAGACGCCTACGAGCGGAATTGCCCTTTGAAACAAAAAAACCTCTCAAAAAAGGTCCCATGGTGGAACCCAGAGCTGACCAAGCTCAGGCTTACGCTGAGAAGGTGTTTCAATAGGGCGAGAAATCACAACACTAACTCGCAACATCTTTGGGAGGAATACAAAAACGCCCGAAACGAATACAACAAGGCCATTGTTAAAGCCAAACGAAGAAGCTGGAGGGACTTTTGTGAGAGCGTGGAAACAGCTTCCGAAGCCTCCAGGCTCAACAAGATCCTCAGCTCTAACAACCGCCCCCAGCTGTGATGCCCTTAACGACCAGAGGGGCGGACACACAAGCGACACCAAGGAAACCTTGAAGCTCCTAATGGAAACACACTTTCCGGGCTTCCAGGAATCCTCACACCCAATTGCCGCAGGGGAGAACTCCAAGAGGCTCCACAAGCCCAGGGAGTGGGCCCTTGCAGCCAAGATAGTTAATCCAAAAGCAGTAGAATGGGCCGTGAGCACCTTCGACCCCTACAAATCACCTGGACTGGATGGAATATACCCAGTCCTACTACAAAAAGGGTTAAGCCAGCTGCTGGGCCCTCTAACAAAGGTACTCAGAGCGAGCATAGCCCTCAGACACGTCCCTCATGCCTGGAGCAGCGCAAGAGTCACGTTCATTCCAAAGGCAGGCAGGAACGGCCACATCTTTGCCAAAGACTACAGACCCATTAGCCTCACCTCCTTTCTCCTGAAATCACTGGAGAGACTAGTTGACGGCTACTTGAAAAACAACCACCTAGCTCTTCAACCGCTTGCTGATGCTCAGTGTGCCTATAGGGAGGGCAGATCTACGGACACTGCCCTACATCACCTGGTGAGCACAATAGAGACACAGTTAGCGGCGAAAGGTTACGCTCTGGGAGTATTCCTGGACATCGAAGGAGCATTCGACACCACATCATATGCAACTATAAAAAACGCTATGCACAGACGAGGAATACCAGAGACCATTATTGACTGGACATTGAGTATGCTATCAAATAGGAATCTGACCGTCTATCAAGGCGACACCTCCATCACGGGAATCCCTGCTAAGGGCTGTCCACAGGGTGGAGTCATCTCCCCCCTCTTGTGGAGCATCGTTGTAGACGAACTCCTAATAGATCTACAAAACCTAGGCCTCTCTGTCTATGGCTACGCTGATGACGTGGCCATAGTAGTCAGAGGAAACTTCCTATCAATACTTAAGGAGCTCATGGACAAAGCACTTAAGACCACCCAAGACTGGTGCCAGGCCAGAGGTCTATCCGCTAATCCAAGCAAGACTAAGGCCATGATTTTCACCAGAAAATACAAACCCGAACCCGTTGAGTGTCTCAAGCTCTGGGATAAGGAGATAGAATACGCTACAGTAGTCAAATACCTTGGAGTCTATCTAGACCCAAAGCTCAATTGGAAGCACCACCTCGAGCGCAAGAGAACAACCTTCTATGCCTCGTTGTGGACGTGCATAAGAGTCATGGGAAAAACCTGGGGGTTCAAACCCAGGGTCGCCTTATGGCTCTACAGGGCAGTACTGCTGCCTAGACTAACCTATGCTGCAATAGTCTGGTGGTCCAGGGTGAAAAAGCTTGAGACAGTAAAAATGCTTAAAAGCCTTCAAGGTAACTACCTGAGGGCTGCAACTGGCGTCATGAAGACCACCCCAACAGCGGGATTAGAGGTGGCACTCTGCTGCCCGCCTCTGGACAAGCTCATCATCCACTCCGCCAGACTTACAGCATACAGACTGAAGTGTTTGGGCGAGTGGAAGCGTGGAGGGCACAATCATCCTGAGCTAAACCTCCTCCACAAAAGCCCATTCACTCTGACCCAGGATCGACTACGGAAAAAAATTTCGGTAGAGAAATCCTATAAAATCCTAATCCCCACCAGGGAAGAATGGAAAAATCCGCAGTGGCTTCAAAGCCACAACGCAGACGCCTGGTTCACCGACGGCTCAGGAACAAATGGACGTTTTGGGGCAGGCGTGTACGGACCCAAAACCAACCACAGAATCAGCATCCCCCTTGGACAATACGCTACGGTTTTCCAAGCCGAGGTACTTGCCATATTGGAATACATAAAACTACAAAGTCGACTTGAGGTAAAAAACAGACAAATCCTCATCTGCTCTGACAGCAGAGCAGCACTGGACGCTCTGGCTAAAGCCACCACAGAATCTTCTGTGGTCTGGGACTGCATGCAGGAGCTCAACAAATTGGGAAAATCCAACAAAATCACCCTAATATGGATACCGGGTCACCAAGGCATACCCGGAAACGAAGAGGCCGATAGACTGGCAAAACTGGGCACACTGGATTGCCCAGTGGAGCCAGCTGTAGGGGTCCCCTTCGCTACAGGTAAGAAAATCATCAGGGACTGCTTGGAGCAGGAACATCGGGCTTCCTGGAAACAGAGTCAGGGATGTCGCCAGGCAAAAGCCATGATGGAGCAACCACTACAGAAGAAAACCAAGGCCCTACTTGACATGAGCAAGAAGAACCTTAGAACCACTATCGGTCTCCTCACCGGACACACGACCCTTAGAGCTCATCTATTCAACCTTGGCTTGACTGAGAGCAAGGATTGCCGAATATGTGGCGAGGAACCCGAAGACAGCATACACATTGTTGGCCGCTGTCCAGGGCTCGCCGCCAAAAGACACAGTTTACTGGGACGAGCCTTTCTCGAACCCAGCGATCTGCCCAACTTGAAGGTCAGTGACCTACTTAGTCTGGTAAGAAGTACCGGGCTACTAGCCGACAATTGACCTAACCACACAGTGGGTAGTTACAAAAGACCTTACAGATCTAGGTGACATCAAGGGCTGGAAACAAGCCCCCCACTCCATCTACTACTACTACTACTATATTATGAGCATTCAAAGTTTATTATTAAGTTGCGGATGCTAACTCTCAAAATTTTAGATTTTTCTGTAATATCAGACAAAGCTGAAAGTTCTAATTTGATTTATTAAGAAGTGAGATGTAGTGGTAAAGTTATTTTGAAAGAAATTCATATAAAAAAGTACCCTAAATAGTCAGAAATATTAAATTAAAAAATTTTTTTTTTACGAGAATACATCAAATTTTTCTTGGCTGAATTACTAAATATTTTTGTATGCAAATAAGTAAAACAAAATAACAGTTTTGGTAAAGCATTTTATAAAGAACATAACTCTATTTACAATTTTTGCATATTTTCCGTAATTTGTGATAAAAACATAGAAAAGATTTTATAGGCGAATTTTTTCAGTTCGCCAACTTTGTAATATTTATTCATTACTATCTTTTACGAGATAAGGTTATAATGTTTTATATGTCAAATTTCAATGCGATCATTTTTCTCTGTATCTTTTTTTAATCCGTATAGTGGTTTACCAGTTATGATAGTTTTTCTCAAGGCCGTCGACTCACGCCAATTTTCGCGCGAAACTAGCGCGCGCATAACCCTCAGGCTAAATGTTTATTTCGCGAGCGGAAGGGTTAATTGAATCACTAATTGTCTTAAACGTCCAAATGTGCACAGCAAACTAAAAATACATCATAGAGCCACCAAAATGGCGTCAGTTGAGAGCCAGTGAATAAGGAACACTAGTGCATATGCGCGGAACGCCGACTGCAGCGCTGCGGTGGCGCTAGAATGAAATGGTACTTACTTTCCGAATACGCCTTGTATGTTTGCTCTAGAATAAGTTATCAATTAGTTAGGCGGCATGGGACTGATCATCACACACGAGTGTTACATAACTTGCTGTGGGTTTATTTATTTTTAAATTAAATTGTATTCCATGGAAAAGTGTAGATATTAGCCACGTTTAGTGTTACACTTGTTGCAAACTCTTTACATTGTCATAATATTGGGTCCTTACCTATGTAATTGCTGTTTTTTCACACTGTCCTCTTTGAACTTAAAGAACTTAAATAACTTTCAGTTGGAATTTCAAATTCAAATAAATTTTTATTCGAGGCCATGTTATTCTTTTTTAAGAATCAGCTATTTATTTGTCTTTCCGCCGTTTGTTTTCGCTCAAATATTTTTGTTTGTGCAACCATGATAAAGTTGAAAATTTGCATTATTTTCAAATATGAGATCCTGTGCCATTGTTTTATATTACAGCTTCTTGCAGTCGGGCTATACAGTTACCGTAAACCGATATTACAAGGTACACACATTTACTAAACAAAGCGTTAGGAGACAAACAACTAACTAATGCAGCACTTAGCACAGAAAACATAGACACAAACGTACAGATCCTAACTACAACCCTTTTAAGTAGTTATGAACTGGCATGTCCTGTTGTAAAACCTAAAGACCCAGGAAAAAGCTCATGGTGAAAGCCAGAGCTGGAAAGGCTACGTCGAGGACTCAGGACACTCTTTAACCGAGCAAAAAATACCAGAACCAGTGAGAAAAATTATTCAACACCAAACTCTCCCTATCTACAGAGGTGAAATATCTGGGAGTCATCCTTGACAGCAAATTAAACTGGGCGAGTCATATCGAAGCCAAAACAAAGAGGGCCTGCCTAACTTTTTGGCAGTGTCGGAGACTAGTGGGGAAAAAATGGGGTCTCAACCCATAAATCACACTCTGGCTGTACACATCAGTCATCAGGCCCTCTCTGACTTATGGATCAGTTGTATGGTGGCCCAGAACACAACTGACCACAGTGATAGCGAGACTCCAGAGCCTGCAACGCTTAGCGTGTGTAGCAGCCACTGGATGTATGAGAACCACACCATCGGCCACACTAGAGTACCTCCTAAACATGAGACCTCTGGATCTTGTCATCCAAGAGGAGGCTAAGGCAGCCGCTCTAAGACTAAGAGCAAATGGACTATGGAAACAATACACAGAAACACCACACTCAAAAATTCTGAAACGGGTTCTAGAAGAAATACCTCTTCTGGACGCACCCATGGACAGGATAATATGCCATCATGTCTTTGATCGAAGATACAATATCCAATTCATTGCAGAACCAGCAGATCACTCTGGTACAAATGAAGTAAGGATATACACAGATGGCTCCAAAACCACTCAAGGTACCGGAGCCGGCGTCATCTCAAATGATCTAAACATCAAAATATCAACTACCCTAGGCAACTTAAATACGATCTTCCAGGCAGAATGCATTGGCATCACCAGAGCAGCACAAGCAGTTGCAGCCAAAGATGTCGGAGACCTAAGCTTGAAATTTGTCTCCGACAGTGCCTCCGTGCTACAAGCGCTAGCAAAAAATACTATAACCTCTGTCCTAGTACTGGAATGCCACAATGCGCTTCAATCCATCCAGAGGATGCATGGAGGAAGAAGAAACGCCACAGCATGTGCTCATGGAATGCAGGAGCGTGGCAGAGCAACGGGCAAGAATACTACAATCTCCAGCATCTGTCCCGGAGGCCTGTAGCAACCCAAACAGGCTGCTAACCTTCTGGGACAGCCTGGGTTGGTTGGAGTAACATAAATAGAAACATGAGTCACGCACGACGGCCCAATCAAGAGACCAAGTGCGGGAAAAAGCCCAGACTAACTAACTAACTAACTAACTACCGTAAATGGGTACTGTTAAGAAGGGGGTAGGGGAGGTCGAGAGAACTAAGTTACAGTCTAAGAGGGGCCGCATAAGGGTTTTTTTTTCACTAAAAAGGGGGTTGCAATCTTAAAAAGGTTGAAAAACACTGTCTTAGAGAATATAAACAGCTATTGTTATTGATTTTTGACAGTTATTTTTAATCGCCTATTTAACTGCCCCTCTCTATATGTGGGCTATGATTGATAATTCTCACAACGCTCTTGTTTAGATTGTGGTACAAGGCATCCCGCAGCACCCGTTCGATTTGGCAGTATTTGGGGAGTGGGTGTACTGGAGCGATTGGGTGTTGCATGCGGTCCTCCGTGCCCACAAACTGTCTGGAGAGGGCGTGATGAGACTCCGGCGCGACGTTCCTAGACCAATGGGGATTGTTGCCGTCCATTCGCAGGAACATGCTTGTGAGTATTTCGTTTTTTCAATAGCTTTTACAGCTATATTCGTAATTCTCGGTAACATAATCGATTATATATGGTGTTAGATTGCGCAACTCCGTAGGATGTTTTGTCAATCCTGCGCTGGCGAAATGCTTGTGGCCCTGATAGCATTGACGGCGAAACTAATAGCTTTTTATTTGGCTATCTATAATAATATGGTTGTTTATAAAGGACTGATTGATATTAAAAACCCAATGATAACATTGAATTATAAGTGCCATCTATCGCATTTGTTTATATATCACAGAAATAATATGGAGAGTATGAGTATGAGTATGAATGCCATATATTAGTCTATTAAAGCACCTTAAAATTGTCATCTTTATGTAAATACTATTAAAATAATTAGAGTTATAATTAAAAAATTCACAATTTTATTTTGCAATAGGGCATACCGTATTGGCATGTTTCTAATGCCATCTATTGGGCTACTAAACATAAAAGAAGATTAATCAATGTTTGTAATCATCTACACAATGCGTTTCATAGGAGAATCCTAGATGCTAAATTGTAGTATGGCATTGAGCAATCTAATGTCCTACATAATCAATGGTATCGCCAAGCTTTTGGAAAAATGTGACACAATTTCTAGTAAGTCCTTCCATCCTTAACAATCTATTGTATACTTTTTGAACAACTAGAGTTATCGACTACACCGGGCGAGCCCGTCACCTCAGGAAGTTTTAACGATTAGAAGACTTGGCCAAAAACAGTCCACCGTCTAGCTCCGTCACCAACCCGTAAGAGGCCAACGCCTTAACCGCGAGATAGCCAGGAGTGTCCAGCGGGTAACACTCCTGGCTATCTCGCACCCTTACTTCCAATTGCGACCAGGTTACGAGTTCGAGGTCGCTTGCGCGGTCCTCTCTCTTACGAAGCGGTGAAACGGTGTATACCGAATCTATCGCGTACCACGGCATCCTTTGCCCGGCTGTTCACCCAGGATCGGGTAGCCGATGGTCATTTCAAGAGCAGTCGCCGTAAGGTCCGCAACCACCCTCGCTCTATAGGAAACAGTACTGCCAGACTCCCCCGACTGTTAGTCAGAGTGCGCAATCGATTGGCTTGGACCGCACGGTGCGCAGACCGTCCAGGAGCGCCAGAAGGTTGATTCCCAGGGGAAACTAACCATAAGGCCAGAGTCCTACCCAGGCTCGCACTTCATGCGTGGAGGCCGTCGGGTAGGTGTTGACCCGTGAGTGTGACCAACCCTGAACAGAATGGGTCTTCGTGGCCAACTCAGCAAGGGCCCATTTACATTAACATATACTTTTTGAACAGACTGCTTACATAAACACCTCATGTTGATCTTTTAAAAATGTTCCTCCCAAAGGCTGGAAGAATGCTTGTTCGGTGCTGAATGGCGGCTGTGAAGATATATGCCGATTGGATGCTCACGACGCCGTTATCTGCACCTGCAGATCAGGAAGAAAACTAATCGAAAGCGGTAGATGTATAGACCTCAGCATCGCAGATAGGGATAAGTGTGCTCCAGATAAGTTTAGGTTAGTACCCTTCACGTTTTTACATGACTGCCCAACAAAAAAATGGATTTCATCTATGTTTCATCTGTGTTTTCCATGATAACTTCTAAACGCTTGAACCGATTTAGAAGTGTGTTGTATTGTTAGAATCGTCATTTAATTCCGAGTGTCATAGAGTCCTCGACTGTCCCAATATCAAGTATTATTATTTGTTGCGTGGGACTTTTCTAAGGTCTTTATGAGCCTTGTAACACTGCGACCATTGCTGATCTATTGTGTTCGCTACCTACTATAGTTCTGCGCTAAGCATCGAGTCATTTAAGAACCGCAACAGGCTTTTGGCGCCAGATTGTTTTACATCCTCAGATTGGAGGTAATGACCACCCAAGTGGGTGTATTTTTTAGGCGTCAACAGGCCACACTCGCACATGATTTGCTGGGTGTTTCCTCTGCCCCTTGGCACAACCTGCACATTTTTGTATCTCGTAGCTTGAGGTTGAACATGTGTTTGTTCAGGCCACAATGACCTGTGAGCACCTTCACCAGTATGCGTAGATTGTTTATATTTAACGATAAGGTCTCCCGGGCCGTCTTACGATTGTAAGCATTAATTAGCGCTTTGGAATGATTCAACCCTGGCGTGTTGTTCCAGTGGTTGACGGATTGTTCTAAACATATTTGTTTGAGCATTAGGTTTGGCAAGGCTTTTAGGTACGCCACAGCAAGGTTCAGGGCCGTTTAACGTTCCCTTTGCTCCCGTCTTAGCAAGTTCATCGGCTTAGATATAAATGTATCAATGTATCAACCAATATCAAGTAAGTGGGTAGTTGTCTAAATGTCCAAATGTCAATAAATTACCATAAATATATCATGTTTAGTGTGAAATGAAAGGTGTAGTTGAGTACATTCCGGAAATATACATTTATCTATATGGATAAATACATAAACCACAAATATTCAATACAAACTGTAATAAAAATAATTACAATTACAATAGTTCACTTTCTGTAATGGCTGTGTCGTGTTTTTTATTCTTTTTAATTTATTTACTTGTCTATCAATGTATTATGGTCTCTCCAGACGTTGGTGAATTTTCGAGTCCAAGTTGGTGTAAACAACTACTAAGGAAACAGATAGGTATGGAAAACTCCTATGGCAGATATGCCAACGTCACCACAAAAATATGAGCTGTGGTTGTCAGCCTGCGAGCCGCGCCTGCGCACTGCGCACCTCTTTTATTTTTGACGTAATTTTGACAGCTCCGAGCTGTCAGCTGGCTGTCTTTTTTTTATTTGAAAATCCGCATTTTATACGGTACCTAATCTGTAACACGAACATTCGCCACCGTGTAGAGGGGTCATAATGCCGCCGCACTTTGGCGAATGTTCATGTCCCAAGTGGGTGTAAACAACTATTAGGAAACATATATGGGAAAGTTCTATAGCAGATATGCCAACGTCACCGTACCAAATATGAGCTGTGGTTGTCAGCCTGAGAGCCTGCACACCCCTTTTAATTTTGAAGAGTTTTAGACACCTCCGAGCTGTCAGCTGACTGTCTTTTTTTTCGTTGAAAATCCGCATCTTATGCGTTACCTAATCTGTAACACTAACATTCGCCAACGTGTGGAGGCGGCATTAGATTGAGTTAGTACACAGGTGTTGGGCGTTACTTTAAACGCTTGTTAAACACCGCGAGTTTAGATCGGCGTTCCTTGACCTTTAGTAGGGTGTGCGCCTGGCTCAGTTTGGAAATGGACGTGTAAGTTATTACTTTAGTGTGGCTCCATTTTAGTATCGCAGCGTAATTATTGCAAACATTATAGTAAGTAAAAAAATTACTGACCTAACATTTTTTTCTCCAAATTATCTTGAGAATCACTAAAAATCAAAAACAACAATTTTTGTACTCGGGCTTCCATGTCCCAAATGGCTCTTTTCTTTTTTGCAATTCATTAATGAATAAGATCAGTAACGTAATGATCCTTCTTCATTTCGGCTAACTTGTGTCCACTCTACCCGAAAGCGCGCAATCGAATATACAATATGGCGGTGCATGTATCTCGAAGCGCGCAGCTAACGCCCTCACAACGCTAGTACTAACCAAAATCTGACAATCTAAGCTTGATATATTTATGAACTTTTCGGTATTTCAAAATCTCTTATGCAATCTCTTGTCTCCCAAAATCTCTGCATCTCAAATTCTATGGCTTCGAAGGGGGAAAGAATGGGTGGTAAGGTGACGCTCACATGTGGCAAGACAGCTGTCCTAAACCTACCACCGCCGGTCGTTAGTCTGGAATCCACCCTTCACCTCCTAGAAGTGTAAAAAAAAACAAAAAAAATATATATATGATGGGCCCGATTTTTGGTCGGTGAATTCCATGGCAGCTCCGTTTGTATTTTATTTTATTTATTCCTATGAATGGTGAATTGTTTTGCTGCAAGAGCGACTGTCAATGTAGGTTTCTGTAAAACGTTGAGGTGATCTATTTGATCTTATTCGGTGACCAGTTTTTTTGACCTGCTCACCAGCATTCATTTTGTTTAATTGGCATTTCAGATGCTCTGAAGGTGGCTGCATTCCATTTGAAATGACGTGTGATGGCGTCCGTCATTGTTCCGATAATAGCGATGAAGACCCCAATTACTGCAGTAAGTATATTATTTTCAAAGCGTCACCCAACTGGCTTTCTCGCACCCTTACTACTAGATTTAGATATATATGTTAGCGGTAACTTATAACGAATTCGACGCGGATCCGTCGCGCTCTTTGCATGTCCAGCTCACTCAGGATCGGGTGGCCAACGTATCGTTTCTAAGGATAGGTGATGCCAGGTCAAAGGCTATCTACTACTGCAGTTTGCAGCCGCAGGCAGATTTCTCTTTGAGGAGGCTCCCGGATGGGTGCCAACCGTGAGGTGTGCCGACCCAAGAAATCACAAATAAGCATGTTGGTAATAATGTAATGGGCACCCACTGTATATAAGTATAGAAACTCCATATGGAGTAAGTCGCGTTCGGTGCAAATTTTTCGCGAGTAGGGCACGGCAAAAAAGTCGATAAATTTAATATTTCCTTTCAGTGAATCGGACGTGCGCTCTGGATATGCTTGCGTGCGGAGTGCGATGCGTACGTAGATTGCTTGTCTGCAATGGCCGAAGAGATTGCGAGGGTGGTGAAGACGAAGTAAACTGCCCCTGTGGTGATAATTCATTCATGTAAGACACCTCTTTGTAATATTGCATTAGAAAGGATCCACCGTGACTGGTTCGGCAGATTTTTCTGGGGAAAAGCATGCAAACGGACCAATCTCATTTGGTTTTCTCCGTTACGCATTGCAATTTTGCAGCGCTGCATTTTGTGGGTTTTTAACAAATAGCGGTGAATAGGGCATATTATGCTGGGCCGAGTTTTAGTCTGCCTGACTCTGTGCTTGCAATACAGTTCTGAGGAATAAGTCCAAGTTATTTTTAAAGTCTTGATCACAAATCACTCGAGAGAGCATTTCATTCGTTTACCATTCTACTGCTGAGGAAATGTTTATTAAGATTTTATTGGAATGATTCACGCTGGAGTTTCAGATGATGCCCACGCAGATGTGTGTTTGTGTTCATGGTGTAGTTAGTCTGCGACCCAGGAACGTCATACTATGCAGTCAGGATCTTATATGTGTCGATTAAGTCACCCCGTGCCCGGCGTTGCTCCAGAAAGGTTGCCAATCTTTCCTCGTATGCTTCGAGCTTCGAGTTAAAAGGCTTTTCGATAGGAAAAGGAAGATCGATATCCATCCTAAAATATAGGTTCCAGATCTGATATGCTTGTTCCAAAATGGGTCTTTAGGAATTATGTAATTGTTAAATCAGTTATGAGATACAAATGGAATTGTTTTGATTTCTTTAAAAATGTGAAAATTTAATTTTAATGAAATTTATTTTAATATAAACTTGATTTTTTGTGGAGAGTTTATCACAGGTTGGAAAACTTGGTTTTTCTGGGATTGAGCTATATGTGCTGCATTATCTTTATGCGGGTCTTTCAGATTCTTTCAAGCTATTATTTCGGAAGCAGCCACATAGAATAGTCTTCTTCTACTATATATCCAAACCGCTCTCTCAGATTTCTCAATTAGTTCATTTTTTAGCACAAGGGGTATTTGTGCAATTTGGATGACCAAAATTATTCTTTCACTTTAACCCTTGGAGTAAATGGGTATTTTCATGGATGCATCTGTGTCTTTTGCAGGATTTTCGGAGACATCGACTTAAAGTACTATAACTACGAAACTACTACACCAATCATAAAAAGAACAACTGCACAATGATTGCATTGAAATTTCGAATATAGAATATTGAAATATCATTTTGTAAAACAATTAGATAATTATGAATAAATATGAGAACGTCAAAGAAGTGAAAAAAACGCGCGACCAGATCTGGTCGTATCATACTCAACGGATAATTGTTTCACAACCAGATTTGGTCGTATCATACTCAACGGGTTAATCGGTATATAAGTGTGCTTACGCTTAGCCGTTGCACTATTTATAGCAATGCTTCTAGATATATTTTAACTGGCTGCAAGTTGGCCTTAAATCAAGGTGATACACCTACCGCCATGACAAAGTCTTTGCTGTTATTCTCAAGGTAATTAGCCTATCAGTGGCTCGTGCCATCATGGGTTTGACAGTATTTTCCGAACCCCCAGTTAGTTAGTTAGTTTTCCTGGGCTATTTCCCGCACTTGGCCTCTTGATTGGGCCATTGTGCGTGGCTCATGGTTCTATTTATGTTACTCCAGCCAACCCAAGCTGTCCCAGAAGGTTAGCAGCCTGTTTGGGTTGCTACAGGCCTCCGGGACAGATGCTGGAGATTGTAGTATTCTTGCCCGTTGCTCTGCCACGCTCCTGCATTCCATGAGCACATGCTGTGGCGTTTCTTCTTCCTCCATGCATCCTCTGCATAGAGGGCTGTCTGTCACACCTATGGTAAACAGGTGTTTGTTTAGGGGACAGTGGCCTGTCATAGTACCTATGACTTTACGGATTTTGTCCCTTTTTAATCTGGTGATGTTGCGGGCAAGTTTTTTAGGCGCTTCCGGAACCGCATTCTTTGTTTGCCTGCATCCTGCGTTTTTTTTCCATTCTTTAAGGTGGGTTTCGTCGGTGTTCCTGCGTAGCCATGTTTTTATTTGGGCCTGGGGTATGGGCATCAAGGGTTCCGGTTCATATACTATTTTCTTTGATCCCATTTTGGCCAGTTTGTCTGCCGCGACGTTGCCCAGTGAGTCGGTGTGCCCTTTAATCCATTGCAGGGTCACTCTATTTGACCGTGCAATGGATTGAAGCGCATTGTGGCATTCCAGTACAAGGACAGAGGTTATAAAACATTTTGCTAGCGCTTGTAGCACGGAGGCACTGTCGGAGACAAATTTCAAGCTCAAGTCTCCGACATCTTTGGCTGCAACTGCCTGTGCTGCTCTGGTGATGCCAATGCGTTCTGCTTGGAAGATCGTATTTAAGTTGCCTAGGGTAGTTGATATTTTGATGTTTAGATCATTTGAGAAGATGCCGGCTCCGATACCTTGAGTGGTTTTGGAGCCATCTGTGTATATCTTTCCGAACCCCCAATACAGTTGTGTAGGATGGCTCAAAAGGCGAAAAACGTTCCACTACGAAACCCTTCTCAATAATCGAGATAGCTTCAGACTAAATTCTGGAGGTCGATCCGTCCCTAAGCAGTATTAATTTCCTGGAAGCCACGGTTCTTTATTCCCTTTTTCAGAAAATGGCTTTTATTGTAGACTTAACTGTTCCATGGGAATCAAATATCACCAAATACCAAGAATACAAACTAAATAAATACCATGGTCTTGCAAATACCGTCACCCGAAATCACTTCATTGTTTTTATCTTTTCATCTCTCTATTTCTCTCTCTAGGTAAATAATCAACTTATTCCTTAAACAAAATCCAAAACCGTGTTTTACGCATTTCAAATTTTATAGTTCGAATGAAGAGTGTTTTTTTTATAATATATAAATATTCGTTATCATATATTATAGATAAAGATAACATACCCTCACCTCGACGCTCCATCCTTTAGGAAAATAATACAATATTACTTATACTAATCTCCTATTCGAGACATTCTCAATTTTTATTCCGAATGTTGCCGCTTGGAATAGATAAATCATAACTCGAAATAATCTTCTGCTGGTGTGATTTCCTCGTCGATGTTTGGAAAATACCGCATTGTATTATTATAGTTTGTAGATTTCAAAAGAAAATCAAAATAAAAATCAAATCAAAATAAAAGTCATCAAAATTAGACTTGGTAACTGAACATCTTTATCGCTGCTATTTAACCGCCCTACCCTATCATGAACGTACATGATACGTCCGCTATGTTATCATATTATAGAAAATTTACGAATAAAATATACGAATACGAATAAAATAATAATATAATATATAATATACGAATATTTATATATATAAAAAAATCGTATATAATAAATAATATACGAATAAAATAATAATACCATGATCTTGCAAATGCCGTAACCCGGAACGGCTTCACTGTTCACCTTCACGTGGTGGAAGTTGGCTCGTGGCCTGCCAGCTAAATCTCTATTTCACCTCTTTATAGATCTTGGCCTTTCCAGAAAAATAATCAACTCTTTCTTAGAAAAATTATCTAAAACTGCGATTTGCGCATCTCAAATTCTATGGCTTCGAAGGGGGAGTGAATGGGTGGCAAGGTGAACGCTCACATGTGGCAAGACAGCTGTCCTAAACCTACCACAGCCGGTTCGTAAGTCCGGAATCCACTGCTCACCCCCCAGAAGTGTAAAAAAAATAGTATTATGATGGGCCCGACTCCGGTCGGTGAATTCCATGGCAGCTTCGTTTGTATTTATTTATTTATTATTTATTTTAAGTTAAAAACATACTCATTTCAAAGAGCCTTTACCTTTAAAATCCACAGCAAAGTTGTAATGCATCCTAAAGAATAAGCCCTGAATTCATTTATCAACTTTTAAAAAACCAGCAATAGCTTGGAAGTACAACTAATCAACATTTTTTTTTTCAAATGCGAAAAAACGTCGACATTCTGGAAAGTAGCATTGTAAGTAATCATGAAACAATATAGGGATGAATTCGTAGGCTGATTTATATTAATCCACCCAGATCGGCAAAATACACCCTAGTGATGAGCATCATCGTGCCTGGTATTATCAGTTGTAGCAGTTCATACTTTAATGAACGAGAGAACGAGAGTAATAGCTTGAGTCTTTTGTGAATTTTATTTTCTTTTAGGTGCAAATCTGGTGAATGCCTCCCGCGCTACGTCCGCTGCGATGGAATCCGCCATTGTCCCGATGCGTCCGATGAGATGGAATGCCCCGCGGTGACCTGTCCTCCGCCTGGACATCCGCAAGGAGGGAACATCCCCTGCAACAAAACCACAGCTTGCATTCGTAGCGAATGGATCTGCGACGGCGAAAACGACTGCTTCGACGGTGAAGATGAGAAGAATTGCAATAGTAAGAATATTTACTGATATTATTTCGACAGAATACCAACTTACAATTAAAATTCAGATTTTAATCACAGCCCAACTGCCCTAGTCCGTATTTACAAATATCATCCAGTGCTTCTTGTTGTCGTCCATGTCTTCATAAAGCTATTAAGGTTGAGTCTTCGAGATGTTAAGCTATTTGGTCAATCGGATTATTCCGTGTCTAATGCAGCTCTCTCTTAGTTTTGACTGGTCTTCTAATATTAACAGTGATATGGAAGTAAATTAGTACCTATCGGATATAAAAACCCCCCTTGGTATGATTCTGCCGTAATAAAAATTGTCAAAGAAAAACATAAATTTCATAGGAAATGGAAATCATCCGGTAATCTAACCGGCTATACATTTTTATCTTTGCTCAGAAGATGCAACGGAGCTTTAAATAAAACTATTTGATGCCTGAATTTTGAAATCAGGGCAAAATATCACAGACTTTTGCAAATTCAACTTTTGTGATAAAATTAACGGAAATGCATTTTCAATTCTGTCGTTTGCATTTTCACACTTACACACATGTTACATGCACACATAGAATTAAACATGTCATAGTAGGGTTGGTTTTAAGAGATCGTCCTATGGCAATATGACTAAATATTCAAAATATTTTTTAATATTTTATCGACAAATTATTGTATCTATTATTTTATTATTATTTTTTGTTATTATTATTATTAATATTATATTTTTATTATATTGTGTATATACATATATATTTCATAAATCTCCACTTAATATCTAAACTCTAGTAATAAACTTTTAATACCAGCTCGCAATCTCAAATAACTCTTAAATCGCACATTTTGGCACAGGCGTAAGCCTAGCTAGATGTGTGAAGTGCCTCGGGTTCGCCTGGGATTGAGATGATTCAACTTATTGCTTTATTTAATTAGAAAGTAACTATTTTATTTATAAGACATGTAAAATGAATTTTAGTAAATAAATAAACTTGTCCATTGTGAAACTTCATAATGCAGTGTAGAAACAAACTACATAAAATATAAAAATACTCAAATCAGATACGGCTACATCAGCTTATGCTGCTTGGCCATTTATTATCACTAAAAATAATAGTAATGATTAATATTTCATTTCCAGAAACGACAACTGCTTATAAGAAGCCAGCCTGCGGTCGCCTGGAGGTTCGGTGTATGTCTGGATTATGCGCTCAGAGCCCTTCACTCTGCAAAGACAACTATGAACCGTTTAACGTTCATAGCCTCACACCTACATCCAGCACGACACCGACTGTAGCCGTTACGCTACCACCTTGTGGACCTGACGATGATGGTTCTGATGAATGCCGTAAGTTTTGAGATAAAGATAACATACCCTCACCGCGACGCTCCATTCTTTAGAAAAATAATACAATATTACTTATACTAATCTCCTTTTCGAGACTTTCCCAATTTTTATTCCGAATGTTGCCGCTTGGAAAAGATAAATCAAAACTCGATATATTCTTCTTCTGCTGGTGTGATTTCCTCCTCGATGTTTGGAAAATACCGCATTGGATTATTATAGTTTGTAGATTTCAAAAGAAAATGTTTGAATTTTTAAAATAGGTTACCTCTGTACATCAAAAGTCATCAAAATTAGACTTGGTAATTGAACATCTTTATCACTGCTATTTAACCACCCTACCTATACGAACGTACGTAATACATCTGCTAAATTATCATATAGAAAATTTATATTAAAATTATGTATATACAAATTTATATAAAACTGCTATATAAAAAGCCCTTATATACACCGCTATATGGCATATTTTATACAAGTGTTGTCATTGTGCAATCTAATGAAAAAAAACAAGGATTTACCTAGTTTTTGAACAATAACCCAAAGGTAGGGCGATTAGTAGTGGTAGTAGTAAACAGAGTGGAGGCTTGTTTCCAGCCCTTGATATCACCTGTATCTATAAGATCTTTGGTAACTACCCACTTTGTGGTTATGTCAGTGATCTGCTAGTAGCCCGTTACCTCTTACCAGTCCTAGCAGATTCTTTATCAGCAAGTTTGGCAGATCGCTGGGTTCGAGAAGGGCTCATCCCAGTAAACTGTGTCTTTTTTCGCCGAGGCCTGGGCAGTAATCATTGATGTGTATGCTGTCTTCAGGTTCTTCGCCACATATTCGGCAGTCCTTGCTCTCGGTCAAGCCAAGGTTGAATAGATGTGCTCTAAGGGTCGTGTGTCCGGTGAGGAGACTGATAGTGGTTCTAAGGTTAAAGGTAGGGTGGTTAAATAGGATAACATCCTAACTGAAAACCTCGTAGTAATGGCTGTGCTATATTTTTGTGGTTTAATTATTGTTTCTATTAAATTTGATATTTTTTTGGGTAGGTTGCTCAAGGAATCATAATATTAATGATAGTAAAAAACTGTTTGCTTTAAACCGCTGCTATCCAGAGCAAGGAATTAGTGCTAAATGTTTATAGGCCCTTTCAAAAAGAGAATGAAAAAAAACTATCGACAGACATTACAATTAAAATTACTGGAATTTCAAATAGTACAGCGATCTGAATTTGTGGCAGGGCTTCTAAACGATATATCGAAATGATTTACATTGCTCTTATTATATCTTTGATGTTGTTTGATTTTGAAGTAAAATTTTGTTATAGTGTATACCTACTAACGTATACTGTAATATTTGTATTAGGCTATCTTACATGCGAATACTTTTAAACAGCTCAAAATATAATAATGGACCTGTAACTGGCCTGTACATATTGAATGTATCGAAATACATATCGAATTATAATATTCCATATGAAATTAAGGATTAGCAATTATCTAGTTACTTTTGACAAGATTCTCCTATTCTTTGGGTGTTTAAAACCACACACACAACAGCAGTGGCCAAAAGTATTAGGCACCCTACATGAGCTGGATTGTGGTGAATTGAAACACCTATCCTTTAAAATAATATTTATTAATTTGATTAAGCAAAATAAAGCGTTTTTTTGATTAAGCAACAAAACGCTTAAATAAGCGTTTAAATCATTTGATTAAGCCAAATAAAGCAAATAAACCTTTTTGCTTAAGCAAATAAAGCGTTTAATTATTATTATTAATTATTATTGATATTTTGACATTTTGTTGGACCAGTTCTAGCCGGAACGACAGCAGAAATCCTTTTCGGGAAACCCTTTACTAGCTTTTCGCTCTCTTCACTATAAACAACATGGTGTATAGGGCTAGGTATATATAGATTTTAAACCGTGTAACTTTTTCACAGAGTCCGTCTGTCAGCCATACCAGTTCCAGTGTCAGTCAGACGGTCAGGACTCCAGCTCAACGCTTCAGTCTTCCAAGAACCAACCGGTCTGCATTCCTCGTCACTGGCAGTGCGACGGACAACCTGATTGCCCGGATGGCTCGGATGAAACTGAACATTGCAGTAAGCATCTTCCGTGGTTACTCCAAGTCTATTTTAGTCAGGTGTGCAGAACAGTTTGAATGCCGAAAATCTTCGCTGAGGGTCCTTGGAAGCTGTAGAAACCCACCCCATAAACTTTTTCCAAGGAAAACCTAGCAGTCTCTTCAAAAATGAAATCGACAAGCTTGTTCATCGTTGGTAAAGAATTTAAGAAAAAAATGGAGACTACATACTTAATAAAACTCCTGTCTTTAAAATTTAGCATTTTGAAGTTTACTCTTAAAATAGGCATGAACCTACGCAATCATCTATATATATAATCATATACAGTAGAACACCTCGAGTGCCCGCGGCTGATTATACTAGCGAGAAGCGAGCCAACGCATAGCTTCCCCCACCACCGATCCCACGCCGATCGAAATCGACTGATCTGCGTGGCGTCAGTAATCATTTTCATACTAAATATACGGCGTGGCCCTAATGTAATTGCGACTTTATTGCCTGGTTATTTTATTTGGTCTTATATTTGCACTTTAAGTATTTAAATGCATGGCGTAGCTTTAATTTTGATATTTAAGATTTTACTGACAACCTGAATATTACGATGAATAACTTTTACTATGTATCTATTCGAATTATTGACTATTTCAATTATTAGGCTTCTATTTTCATTATTTATATTTGGACAATCTAGTAGTTAAATTCTTGACTTCCTATGTATGTGTAGTAACAAGACTTACTACCGTAAAGTGTAGTTAGTTAGTGAGTTAGTTTGTCTGGGCTTTTTTCTCGCACTTGGCCTCTTGATTGGGCCGTTGTGCGTGGCTCATGTTTCTATTTATGTTACTCCAGCCAACCCAGGCTGTCCCAGAAGGTTAGCAGCCTGTTTGGGTTGCTACAGGCCTCCGGGACAGATGCTGGAGATTTTAGTATTCTTGCCCGTTGCTCTGCCACGTTCCTGCATTCCATGAGCACATGCTGTGGCGTTTCTTCTTCCTCCATGCATCCTCTGCATAGAGGGCTGTCTGTCACACCTATGGTAAACAGGTGTTTGTTTAGGGGACAGTGGCCTGTTATAGTACCTATGACTTTACGGATTTTGTCCCTTTTTAATCTGGTGAGGTTGCGGGCAAGTTTTTTAGACGCTTCCGGAACCGCGTTCTTTGTTTGCCTGCATCCTGCGTTTTTTTTCCATTCTGTAAGGTGGGTTTCATCGGTGTTCCTGCGTAGCCATGTTTTTATTTGGGCCTGGGGTATGGGCATCAAGGGTTCCGGTCCATTTACTATTTTCTTTGATCCCCTTCTGGCCAGTTTGCCTGCCGCGTCGTTGCCCAGTGAGTCGCTGTGCCCTTTAATCCATTGCAGGGTCACTCTATTTGACATTGCAATGGATTGAAGCGCATTGTGCGCATTCTGCGCTAGCGCGAAGTGCATTCCAGTACAAGGACAGAGGTTACAGTATTTTTTGCTAGCGCTTGTAGCACGGAGGCACTGTCGGAGACAAATTTCAAGCTTAGGTCTCAGACATCTTTGGCTGCAACTGCCTGTGCTGCTCTGGTGATGCCAATGCATTCTGCTTGGAAGATCGTATTTAAGTTGCCTAGGGTAGTTGATATTTTGATGTTTAGATCATTTGAGAAGACGCCGGCTCCGGTACCTTGAGTGGTTTTGGAGCCATCTGTGTATATCCTTACTTCATTTTTACCAGAGTGATCTGCTGGTTCTGCAATGAGTTGGATATTGTATCCACTACCAAAGACATGATGGCATATTATTCTGTCCATGGGTGCGTCCAGAAGAGGTATTTCTTTTAAAACCCGTTTCAGAATTTTTGAGTGTGGTGTTTCTGTGTTTTGTTTCCACAGTCCATTTGCGTAAAGTGTAGTAACAAGACTTACTACCTAAGACAATTATTTTGACACGTCCGAGAGCGGTTTTTAGCCATCAATTGGAAACAACGAGAATGTAATGTAAGTCGCCGATATATGGCGCTGCAGCACATCAACTTCTATACCGTTCAACCGATCACCGTAAAAATTGGTATACATAGGTATTTGAGAACGAATAATATTTTCTAATTATCCATTTTGTTGTAACTTGCCACTAGATGGCGTGGCGTACATCAACTTCTATACCGTTCATCCGATCGCCACGAACCTGCAATGAATGCCAGCCGGGCAACACGGGGAAATATTCCACTAGTCTTATATAAAAATTAAACCTTTCCAACAGCCTTAACCGAGGTTTCTATTGTATTGTTTTGTAGAGCTGCGCGAGTGCAATGAGCGTGAATTCAAATGTGCTACGCACCGCTGCATCCCGACCGGCTGGGCCTGCGATGGCTTCCCCGATTGCTCCGACGGCTCCGACGAGGATCACTGCACGGCCACTCTCAACAATACCAGTCGAATCAGCGGTATCAGCGCATCTTGTTTCGATGCCGGACTTATGCAGTGTGCTAATGGAATGTGCATTGATAAGGTTAGTATTGGCATTGATTATATTACATACTAGATTGCTCAATGTCGTACTACAATTTGGCAAGTAGGATTTTACTGCAAAACTCAACCTGTAGATGGTACTCATAGTTCCAATAATTGTATAATCTTCTATTATTATGTTCAATATGGCGACTCTCATAGTATAACAGTATGGTGGCACACTGGAGAGAGCGCTGTAAATACGTCTATAAGGTATAGTATAATAATATAATAACAATAGTTATTATATTATTTTAATATTACTTACAGAAAGATGTCAATTTTATTTTAGTATACATGTTTCAATACGTGATAATTACTCACTTTAAAGTTCAGGTAGATTAATAGATGGCATTCTATCTCTCCGTATTATTTCTGTGTTATTATCGGCTTATATAAAAAATGCTAATAATCGAATGTTGTTATTATTGGTTAAATTATTGGGTTTCGATAATCATAATTATTTCGTTTATGTTTATTTAATCGAATTTTATATTATTGCCGATTATATAATGGAATTGCATTTTATTTATTATATTATCTTTTAATTTTTTTATTATTATTATTAGGTATATGTATATTTTTTTGAAGACCACATTTTAGGGCAATTTAGTGTTATTAACTTTTTACTAAAACTTGTACATCTGTAAGCAATCAAGCAATCAAACAAACTTGATTGTAATATTAGAGTCCTGTCCACCCTAGAACGGGCTAGTCCCAGTTGGGTGACAATCAAATAAGCAAAAGGTTAAGGTTTTGCAATTCGGTTCCTGTTATTTTTGTAAGCAAATCAATGTTTTATAGTAATTAATTCTTAAATAAATAAATAAATAAATAAAAAATCAGTTCTTTATAATTAAAACATTCATTATCAACGTTATTATAGATGGCTAAATAAATTGCTATTTGTTAGGCCATCAATGCTATTAGCGCCACCTGCATTTTGCCATTTCAGAAGGGTTACCAAATTGTACTACGGAGTTGAGCAATCTAATATCGCAGGGGGAGTAAATCGAAGGGGGATTAAATGGGTGGTAAGGTGAACGCTCACATGTGGCAAGACAGCTGTCCTAAACCTACCACAGCCGGTCGTGAATTCCATGGCAGCTCCGTTTGTATTTTATTTATAATCAACGATATTGATTAAAAAACGATGAAAGACTACTATTTAATTAGTTCTCATATAGACCTAGAGCTGTGGGATTTTTCGTGTTTAACCTTTCGGAAGCCGGTCGTTCCACTCAAAATTTTTAAAGCCCTCATTTTTTTTTTGTAGAAGGTGTGTGCAAGCATACTACACGGTGGCTTATTCAATGGCAGGCTTTAATGACAGGCTTTTACCGCAGTGGAGGGAGAAACATAACCGATAATTGAATAAATACGGATAATACGAAAAACGTCGATCGGTGTGCGTGGCCACCCAAGAGTTAAGGAACTTACATTTATAAGAATCGAAATAATCATTAAAATGTTCTGGCACCAATACTACATAGTCTATGCATTCTCCATTAACATAGAGAAGCCAGTAATTATTTTCTAGCTGATTACACCCACACTCTTTCTTGATAAAATTTCAGGCAGCCTTAATTTTATTACCAGAAGTATGTATTGTATTTTATATGCTTAATGTATGCAAGGTATCACTTGTTTCTTTTCAAATTTAACCCGTTGAGTATGATACGACCAAATCTGGTTGTGAAACAATTATCCGTTGAGTATCCGACCAGATCTGGTTTCGCGTTTTTTTCACTTCTTTGACGTTCTCATATTTGTTCATAATTATCTAATTGTTTTACAAAATGATATTTCAATATTCTATATTCGAAATTTCAATGCAATCATTGTGCAGTTGTTCTTTTTATGATTGGTGTAGTAGTTTCGTAGTTATAGTACTTTAAGGTCGATGTCGCCGAAAATCCTGCAAAAGAGACAGATGCATCCATGAAAATACCCATTTACTCCAAGGGTTAAAGTAAATGAAACATACTCTTTCTAGATATCTTTATTCACGGTGTTGCCCAATCATTAAACGACTTGGATGGCTTTCGGGTTAATTATCTCATAGGAAAGTTATATGAAACGCCATCCTAAAAGTCACAGTATAGTTTTTTTCTACTGTTTATTGTGAACATTGCACAATGGGCGGGTGTATTAGACATACTTTACATGTGTATAAGTATGTGTCTTGTTATTGCATTCGATCGGCAGAATTGAAATGCAATTCTGTTAATTTCGTCCCATCAGAAAATGGTGACTTAGCCGGGAATTAAACCTTTAGGGACTCCCGGGGATCTTACAATGTAAAATCAGGCCAATAATTGACTGAATTTGTCTGAGGAAGTAACAATACATTTTTCTATCGGGGCTTGTCTGGGAGTCATCAAGTATAATTGTCATTAACTTTCCACTAACACAGTTTTCTTGATCACATTATAATGCTTAATGTGCCACGCACGCCGATCGGCATTTTTCGTATTATATCCGTATTTATTCCATTATGGGCTCTATTTCTCCCTCCATTGCGGTAAAAGCTTGTCATTGAAGCCTGCCATTAAATAAGCCACCGTTATATATCAGTATGCTTGCACACACCTTCTACAAAGAAATTTTCGAAGGCTTTCAAAATATTACGAGGAATGACTGACTTCTGAAAGTAAGGCAATCAATTTTTCGCCATGATCTGATAAACCACAGCTGAATATCAAACCGAAACATCATCAGTATTAGTGAATATGTACATTTATTTATTATTTATTATGTTATTTATGGATGTTATGCTTTGCTGATATGTCTAGATCAGATCTTGTAAAGCTAGTCATAAACAATATTAACAAGTTTTTTGGTACAAATCTAGTCTGTTTTTAAAGTTATTGAGAGCTTGCACTAATCACTTCAAAATGTAGATTATTCTACATGTCCCTTTTGCGTAGCTTTTTTTAAGAGGATTAGATTTTAATTTTGCACTGTTAAGGTTTTTGCTATGACCTCGATGATTGTGATGACTGAAGTTGCAAATATTCTGTAGTCCAGATACATCCTAATAATTTGTGAGAATTTTTTATGTCTCAATAAGGTCCCCTTTTGGTCTTCTTTGTTTGAGTAGTCAGTCCAAGTAATTCCAAGCAATCTTCGTAATTCTTATTCTTCAGGCCCACTGGAATTTTGATTGCTTTTCGCTGCATCTTTTTATTGTATGTAATGTAAGTTAACGTACTTTTATTGTTATAATTACTTTATATGCTAGTACGTTTCTAGAGTACATTCTGCGATGGCTACGATGACTGCGGCGATGGCTCCGACGAACCGAGCTCCTGTAACTGGATGCTGTCAACACCAATAACAAGCAAATGCCCGGTGGGACACCACGCATGCAACAACGGCTTCTGCGTTTCCAACAATAGCCTTTGCAACGGCGTGGACGAATGCGGCGATAACTCCGATGAGAGTCCAGAGTTTTGCGGTGAGCTATGCACCCTTTAATAGTGGTGTTTAAAATATATATCTGATTATTTAATACATAATATTATATAAAATGTCATAATTTTGACCAGCGGGGCCTCGAGAATTTGAATGTACGCTAAAGGCGGGAGGGTTCTGCGAGTCACCGCGCGCCGCGAGGAATGGGTTGTTTTCTATTATAAATCGATAATAAAACATTGATAAGCCGGAATATGTTCATTATGCTTTGTAGAGCGATAACTAAACTTTATATTGAAATTATGAATTTACTATGAATGATGAAATTTACTATGACTTTATTTTTAATTATTTATTTATTTAAAATAATTGGTACACAAACAATGCTCCCAAAAAACACATTAATTATTATTAATATAAAAATTTTGCACGGTTGAGTTTTTTGCTGTGACATCGAAAATTTGTGTTTACTTGAATTTGTAAATATTCTTTAACTTAGGTACATTGTAACATTTTGTTACATCTTTACATGTTTCAATCAGGTGCCCTCTTTGTATTCTTTGTTTGAGAGTAGTCAATCCAAGAAATTCTAAGCTATTTTCAAGATGCTGAATTACTTTTCTCATAAAAAAAAGGTGGAAACTAAAAAACAACTAAAGTGTTAACAGCATATGACCAATGCCTCCGATCGTATGATAAGTTCTGGCGACTACTTAAAATATAAAATGAGTGGAGAGTGTGGGTATTTCGTGTGGTAATTTTGGCTGTCCTTATTCTCTGGGTTTACCCGCCTAATGAAACCAGTTCGTAGTGAAATAATTCCTTTTATTTGATATTTTCGAATCGTCCGCTCGTGAGTGGTTTATCCCTTAGTTAGAGAACCAGCTATCGGAATCACGATGGCATGTTTTCAAACCCGAGAATTCGTTTGTAGGAGATGGTAGTGCACGCATACTTATATATAATGGTGGCTTATTCAATGAAGGCGACTTTTACTGCATATAATTGCATCATTGCATAAAGACGGAGATTGGCCGCCCGCGAATTGTCACTACAGTTAAACCACCGATCAGTGGTATTGTCATTTCAGTAGTTAAGGCTCCCTTCCGAGTTGACACGACTAAAAATTTAGATATTTTGCCCGTGTGCCCGCGCGCTTTCGATATATACATAAAGATGTATAGGTATACCGCGGTGACAAGGGAATACGTCCCACCGTTGGCAGTGGCCAATTACGCGTGATGATTTCGGCTTCGCGCGTCGTCTTATATAGTCGATTTATCTTTTAAATTATAATATAAATTATCAAATGAATAGTTTTTCATAAAGTAAAAATTAGATTACAATAATAAAATAACTTAAGATCACTGTGTTATTTTTTATAATACTGAAAAGTATCTTTAATAAATAGAAAAAAATAATGTTTGGCCATAACATTTCTGGAAATTACGTAATTTCAAACATTTTTTTCTTATATTTTTTGTATGGAAGTTCCAAAAACTGTCTCGGTACTATGCAAATAGACCATACGCTGGTGTAAATACTATTTTTTAATATTGACAATCATCTCTAGGTTTTTCAAAAACTGAAGACAAATCTCGCTCGTTTTAATTTTTTTGGAAAACAATAACAGAATAAAGATAATTTACAATTAATATGGAAATAATTTACCAATTTGGTTTTGGCGAAATGATAGCTTAAGGCCGGGTTTTTAAATTCTGGAATAATTATATTAAAATTCTTTTTCATGTTCTCACAACCAGGCCACAAAATTATGCTTCATATAGCTTTTGGCCGCCACGTCCTCTTAAGAGATTTTGGCAATTTAGATAGGTGACTCATAAAATTTTCAACCTGTCGTTAATCTGTTGAAATTGATTATCCTGCAGTGACAGCAGTGGAAAAGTTTTGCCGCATTGGCTCGTTGCGCTGCGACAATGGTGCCTGTGTCCCCCTCAAGTACGTCTGCGATGGGCAAAACGACTGCGATGATTACAGCGACGAGATGGGATGTAGTAAGTTAACATTTTATTATCCGAATTTGCTTAGTTCATCTTTAGTTCCCTGTTAATGTTAGTGGGAGTTAATGGGCCCTTGCTGAGTTGGCCACGAAAACCCATTCTGTTCAGGGTTGGTCACACTCACGGGTCAACACCTATCCGACGGCCTCCACGCATGAAGTGCGAGCCTGGGTAGGACTCTGGCCTTATGGTCAGTTTCCCCTGGGAATCAAACTTCTGGCGCTCCTGGACGGTCTGCGCACCGTGCGGCGTAAGCCAATCGACTGTGCACTCTGACTAACAGTCCGGGGAGTCTGGAAGCAGTACTGTTTCCTATAGAGCGGGGGTGGTTGCGGACCTTATAGCGACTGCTCTTGAAACGACCATCGGCTACCCGATCCTGGGTGAACAGCCGGGCAAAGGACGCTGTGGTCCGCGATAGATTCGGTATACACCATTTCACCGCTTCGTAAGGGAGAGGACCGCGCAAGCGACCTCGAACTCGTAACCAATCGAGAGACCGGAGTAATCTGGTCACAATTGAAAGTAAGGGCGTGAGTGTCGGCCCGCCGGGTAACATTCCTGGCTATCTCGCGGTTAAGGCGTTGGCCTCTTATGGGCTTATGACGTAGCTAGATGGTGGACTGTTTTGTCCTCAAGTCTTCTACGCTCACTCCAGGGAGATAGAACAACTAATCGTTAAAATTTCCTGAGGTGACAGGCTCGCCCGCTGTAGTCGACAACCCAAGTTGTACATCCCTGTGGTGAGCTAATGAGCCCTGTTGCAGTTTGGCCACTAAGACCGATCAGTAGGGTCGGACAAACACACGGATCAACACCCATTCCATTCGGCGGCCTCCATGCAGAAGCGCGAGAACAGGTAGAACTCTGGCCTGCAGGCCAGTTTCCCCTAGGAGTCAATCTTCAGGTGCTCCCAGACGGTTTGCGCACCGTGCTGCGTCAGCCAATCGATTGTGCATTCGACTGACAGCCGGGGAGTCGGGAAACAGTATTGTTTTGTATAGAGCGGGGGTAGTTGTTAACCTTACGGCAACTGCTCTTGAAACGACCATTTGGCTACCCGATTCCAGGTAAAGTGTCGGGCTTAGTATGTCATTCTCCGCGATAGTTTTGGTCGATACCGTATCACCGCTGCGTAAGGGAGAGGACTGCGCAAACGACCTCCAACCTGTAACCAGTCGAGAGTAATCTGATTGCGACTGAAAGTAAACGGGTGTCGACCCGCTGGGTGATTAACCTGGTTATCTCGCGGTAAGGCTTTGGTCTCTTACGGCGAGTGGCGTAACTAGACAGTTGACTGTTTTCGTCTAAAGTCTTCTACGCTTACTTCACAATCTAATATCCTCAAAACTTCCTGAGGTGACGGGTTCGCCCGTTGTAGTTGACAGCACTAGTTGTACATCCCTGTGCTGCCCAGTCAGGTCTGCAGTATCTTCAATTGAAGTTGCATTTTACCTTGCATAGCTTCCAGGTTGGGTAAGGTCAGGTAGTTCTATTTGTGTAAGATAATGAATTTTGGGCTCCTGAATAATACATTGTTTTTCCGACCTCCCTGCGTCAACGATTATCTTGGAAAAATGGTGAACAAAATCAGTTTTTGCGCAATATATATCCTCCAGTGTATAATGTTAAAAAATCCAATTGTCAAAAGATGGCTTTGGTTTAATATTATAATTCTAAATGAGTTCACTAAAAGATTGCATCAGCTTTGTTTATGCGGAAGTCAAGCTTGAAACAAGTTATGACATATAGCGATTAACACCTGTATTCAATAAACACCTGTACTATGGATTTTGTAACAACGGGCAGCTGTACTTGTAACTATGTAATTGTAAATTAGGGGTCCTGACAGCTAATTTATTATTATTTCGGTTTAATGCAATATAATCGCAATAGTATTTACATAGGTGTATAATTTCAGATGTCAACGAGTGCTTGGACCCGGGTGCGTGCTCCCAAATCTGCCATGACCTAAAGTCTGGGTATGGTTGTTCGTGCAGACCTGGATACAAGTCTTCGCTGGATGATTTTAGGCTTTGTCTAGATATTGACGAGTGCCAACTGGGACGACCATGCGAGCACCTTTGCAGGTATTATGAATATCAATGTCTCAGCTGTGGCTCACTCACTGGCTCACGGCTAAAACTATACCATAATACAAAAAACTTATGCCCTCGCCTTTGTCGCTCCCCACCTTACGATTACCCTAAGTGTGGACGTTCCTTGTCGCACTGGTAGTTTTATTTACACTTTGACGATTCTTTAAACAATGCTGTAAATATTTAAGTTTACATTTTAGGCGCGCGATGGCATACATTTTACATTGAACCAGCTTGATAGATTATCTACTATATTGACTTTGTGTTTTTCATTAGGAATACCCAAGGAAGCTACAAGTGCGATTGCAACCAAGGTTATACTCTTCAACCAGATGGATACAGCTGCAGGGTTCAATCTGGTATGTTATTTTCTCACTCGTCTACTCGCATGTATTAATTTAACCTAAACGGTGCGCATGAATGGCCTAGGACGGTCGCTTAGAAATCCAGTCAGATACCTGGTTATAAAAAAAACTGCCCTTGTTCTCTATGCATACTCTAAGAGTTAAATAATTAAAGTACATTATAATTTTAACTTCTACATTTCTATACATAATTATAATAACACAAAGAGAGAAATAATAAAAAATAATCTAATTCATAATTTTAAAATATATAAATAAATTTGAATTTAATATAGTCAATTTAATTCAACACAATTTAGAATCTCCTCTTTGAAATCTACAAAGGCAGCCTTAGGAATACTGATTTTATTTTAAAAAGATTACTCTTTGATTATTGTAATTTTAATTTTTTTATTTTTTCTGCAAGATTATTCAATACATTTTTCTTTATATTCTATACGTTTAATTTTTTGTTTACTTATCGTGGATTTGGTATTTCTGTTTTAAATATTCCTTAATTATCATTTTAAATCTTGTTATAATATTTAAACAATGTAATGGTTAACTTTGTATAGTTTATTGACAGTCGGATTTCTAATGTGATTACATTTTATTCTTGCCAGATATATGATTATAATAAGAATTATAAATATTATATGTAAGTTCTATACCCTTGCAGGGTTTTTTGGAAATAAATAAACATTGAAATTTAAACTTTATCACGATGAGGACAAAATCTTACAGTCAACCAACATATACAATCGAGAGATTTGTTGGGTGGATAGCAGTTTTTATAAACACATTATTTTCTAAAATAATTTTCCAGTAGACTTGCTTTAGTACATCCCTAGGCCTAGTTAGGCGACTTTGACATAGTGATCATGACCCTGGAGTGGGTCTTCTTTTTCTCTACTGGTCCAAGCACAAATATTTTAATTTTAGTAATGCGTAGGAATGTGTATCTCGTGCTTTACTTTAATTAAATAAATAATACAAATAAAAAAACTTTTTTTTACTAATATTTACTTTTTTTTAATTCGTAATAATAAAATACCTACCTACTACCATCAAATTATCATGTAGTCCTAACATGTTTGCATTAACAGATATGATGGTACTCATAGCAGAAGAAACATTCTCAAGATTGCTTGATCCGACTGTATCCGGCTGAAGATGGTTTTGGAAAAATGTTGCCATAATCCAATTTTTTATTCAAAAATATCCCGCCCTACAGTCATGATTCACTGGTCAGACAATAACGTTGATTACTTTAATAACATTGTAGATATCCCGGCGAAGATCATATTCTCCAACCGTTACTACATCAGATCACTGGACATTGAGACTATTGCGAGTGCCACTTCCCTCCTGGTACACAACCTAACTAACGCGGTGGCTCTGGACTTCCACTGGCGAGACAAGTGTCTCTACTGGTCGGATGTCACCAGACACGGCTCTTCTATCAAGAGGGCTTGTGGTGAACGGGATACTTCAAACGATACGTATGAGGTAGGTTTTGAATGTCACAATACTTTTTTTTTAACCCTTCCATCATTGTTTATTTGTAAAGTCATCACTATCATGCCTTTGGAGTCGGCTGTATTTGAATGGCGAATGTAAATAAACGGAATGGTTTATGTTGATGTACTTGTCCACTCAAGGTACCGGAGCCGGCGTCTTCTCTAATGATCTAAACATCAAAATATCAACCACCCTAGGCAACTTAAATACGATCTTCCAAGCAGAATGCATTGGCATCACCAGAGCAGCACAGGCAGTTGCAGCCAAAGATGTCGGAGACCTAAGCTTGAAATTTGTCTCCGACAGTGCCTCCGTGCTACAAGCGCTAGCAAAAAATACTATAACCTCTCACCTTGTACTGGAATGCCACAGTGCGCTTCAATCCATTGCGAGGTCAAGTAGAGTGACCCTGCAATGGATTAAAGGGCACAGCGACTCACTGGGCAACGACGCGGCAGACAAACTGGCCAAGAGGGGATCAAAGGAAATAGTATATGGACCGGAACCCTTGATGCCCATATCCCCAGGCCCAAATAAAAACCTTAAAGAATGAAAAAAACCCAGGATGCAGGCAAACAAAGAACGCGGTTCCGGAAGCGTCTAAAAAACTTGCCCGCAACCTCACCAGATTAAAAAGGGACAAAATCCGTAAAGTCATAGGTACTATGACAGGCCACTGTCCCCTAAACAAACACATGTTTACCATAGGTGTGACAGACAGCCCTCTATGCAGAGGATGCATGGAGGAAGAAGAAACGCCACAGCATGTGCTCATGGAATGCAGGAGCGTGGCAGACAAACGGGCAAGAATACTACAATCTCCAGCATCTGTCCCGGAGGCCTGTAGCAACCCAAACAGGCTGCTAACCTTCTGGGACAGCCTGGGTTGGCTGGAGTAACATAAATAGAAATATGAGCCACGCACAACGGCCTAATCAAGAGGCGAAGTGCGGGAAATAGCCCAGGAAAACTAACTAACTAACTAAGTGTACTTGTCCACTGAAACTGTTGTGGCCTGCAAGCTTTTCTAGCGCGAAATTGATGCCGTTTGATCTTTGAGTCAGAATAAAAATCTCTTGATGACATACACCTCTGATATATGATGATATGATTTGATCGACCGCACCTCTGATATATGATTACTCTATCACTGGTGACGAGGTTTTTTTTCACATCCCTAGTGGACCTACTATACGTGTATTTTGGCGCTCCGCAATATTTGCATACAACTTAAAAAATTCGAACAAATTGATATCTATAAGTGCACCAACGCAAGGAGGATTTCGTCGGCTGCATTAATTGTTGTTTCTACGAAGTTTTAATTCCGGATTCTTACGAGCAAACGAATCAAACTAGTGCGACCTACCCTCCGAGCGCACTACCGGCACAGCGACTGCGGCCGTCGCACTGCGCATCTTATGTCACCGTGCAGACAACCAATAAAATACCGCAACTGATTAGGGACGTGTTACATTGATGTATGAAATGTATCGTACGATTATTTAAATATCTAATTCTAACACTTTATTTTTGTTTCTAATACTCGTTGAAGAAAAATCTTATTTTAATCTAAATTGTTAAATACAGCACAACAGAAAAATAAGTTTATACTGAATTAACCATTATTTATAATTATATTTTTTGAGTCTCACCAAATTTTATATTCCTGATAATTTGTACGTATAATTTCTCCAAGTATTTGACAAAATTATTGTATTTTATCTTAATTCTATTGACATACTCTTTATATATCTATTTTGACATTTGTAATTTTGCCCATATTTTATTTTAAAAAAGTGATTAATTAATAATGTCTCCCCCAAAAATTACAAGAAGCACACGTAGCAAAACTACCAGTGGTTTGCCAATAATTAAAACAAACTCATGTGGTAAAGTAATGGCTCCCAAAAAAAACCCTGTTATTTTAAAGAATCCTAAGGCTACAAAATCTCGTAATGATCAACCCAATGCTACCAGCATAGCCGAGAAATCTGATAAAACCGGACCACAAAATATTACTGATATACATTCTGACAGCTTCAGCGACTGCAAATCTGACTCTATCATATCTGCTATGAGTACAAATAAATTGAACCTTACCCGCTGTTCTAGTGCCCCTAACCTAACGCTAAATGATAACAAAGATTTTGAAAACCCAGCACTTCATGAAAAAGTAGAGTTAATGGAAGTCGAATTACAGAGCGCCCACAATAAAGTATCGCTATTAAATGAAGAGGTAACCCTTTTAACTGAAACATTAAAACAGTCTGAAAACAGGGCCGATAAGTATAAAAATATGGTTATCACTTTATTAAAGGGAAATAAACCGAGCGCGAGTAAAGTTTCTTCAGAATTTAACAATATTACCTCCTCTTCCTTAAAAGTTTCAGAAAAAAACAATCCATGTATTTTAAACAATAATCTCGTAATTAGAAACGACGAATTTGAGGACAATCTATTATCAATAAACGATTCCACCATGGGAATGCCGCCTACTAAAGAGCTCCCACCAATTAATGCTAGAAAAATTGTTGTAATAGGTGACCAGCAGGCAAAAGGTATCACTATGGGTCTGAGGCATTTGTTGGGTAAAATTCCGTCACTGGATATGTGAAACAAAATGCTACATTCGAAAATATTGTCAATGGTGGTGGTAAATGCTCAAAACATGACGTCGAGAGATCATCTCATAATGATGGGCGGATGCAATGACAAAAACCCCTATAAATTTTTGACTGAGCTCTCATTCAGCCTAAAAAGCTCACTTAAAAGTAATGTTTATCTAACTGAAGTTTTATATAGCAATTACCTAAGAGAAACGGAACTAAATCGAAATATTGAGTGTTATTCTAAGCTGTTCCAACATTCAACCTTATTAAAAATCTTAGTAACTCTCACGCCGAACCATGTACTCAATCAATTTGTCAGAAAATAATACATAATATACAAGCCACGGAGTATAGGAAAGAATATCTAGGCTATACGGAAAATAAATGTTTACCGGTTTTGAATAATATTTTAAAAACCAACAATACCGTAACGTTTTTACAACCAAAGCAATTTTCAAGCACGACGTTTTGGATTCAGAAATTTCTTTTTCAGCAAATCAACAAAAAAATCGGCAAAGAACTTGTTTGTTTCGTCCAGCACAATACAACATATAAAAATATAGATCATTTTAAAAGTCCAACAGCTACAGATTCACTTTCAATTTTTTATCAACATATAAATAGCCTCAAAAATAAATTATTAGACTTAGAACTGTTGTTAGAAATAAATGACAAAATCAATATTGTCTGTTTGGTGGAGCATTCTGGAAAAAAAAATGAGAAGACGTCGTTAAATCTGCCCAGTTTTTATATTGGCGCTTACCAGCATAGAAATATTTTTAAAATGGGTGGAACCATGGTACTAATCAAGAATAATCTAGATAGCGAGCAGTTACCGCAATGTGCTGATCTTTGTCTAGATCGCCATTTCGAATGCTGCGGAGTAAAACTATCGGAAAGTAACATGTACGTCTGCTCTTTATATAGATCACCCAATGGAAATATCATCATATTCTTAAAAAGATTTTCAAAACTCTTAGAAATATTTGCAGACAAGAAAATTATTATATGTACAGACTTTAATGTTAACTTCCTAGTAGATTCAGTAGCAAAATATAATATAAATAGTATACTCAATATGTATGGTTTAAAGTCATATATTCAATCTGCAACAAGAATCACCGATCACTCTGCAACTCTCATTGATAATATATTGTCAAATCTGTTTCCCAGTTTGTTTTCTTCGAAGGTCTGCTCTACTGGGCTATCAGATCACGAAGGTATTTTTGTTTCAATAAATAACAGCGCTAAAAAGGAGATCCAGTTCAAAACTACTAGAATTTTCTCCAAAATTAACGAAGAAAACTTCATAAATAAACTTGTTAACGAGGACTGGCAAAAAAAATAAATGCCAAAAACGAAAGCGCTAATGATCTGTTCACTATATTTTTCAATAGCTTTAAATCTAATTTCGACAATAGTTTTCCAGTGAAAGTCGTCAAGGCAAAACAATCTAGTCATGTAAAATGTTGGTTATCGAAAGGATTAAAAAAGTCTGCCAAAAATCTTCGCTTCCTTCGTTACCTTCGCAAATTTGAATGCAATAAATATGTTTTAGGGTACATAAATAGGTACGAAATAGTATATAGGCGAGTAATAAGAAATGCTAAGAGAAACAGTATCAGAAAAAATATATTGAACTCCAAAAACAATTCTAAAGCACTATGGCAAGTCGTGAATGAAAAACTGGGCAAAAGGAAAAAGACTCATTCTAATATCACACTCAGTGTAAATAATCACACTGTCGATAATCAATGCGAGGTAGCTAATATGTTTAATAGTTATTTTTCCCAAATCGGGCAAGTCAACAATTCTAACACGACACCCAGTCAGGTAGGCGGACACAATATTTGTTACAGCCGCCATATTTTCTTTATGCAACCAACCGATGCAGTTGAGATCACAAAAATTGTCAACTCAATGAAAATCACAAAATCTTCTGGGGTTGATGATATTACTATTGAAACATTGAAACTTGCACTGCCTGTAATAGCCGAAGTACTAGCTAACTTATTTAATACTTCTCTGAGAGATGGTGTTTTCCCGGAGCAATTTAAAATTGCAAAAATTGTTCCATTATATAAAAAAGGCCCGAAAACTAA
This sequence comes from Micropterix aruncella, assembly GCA_944548615.1. Classification (NCBI taxonomy): domain Eukaryota; kingdom Metazoa; phylum Arthropoda; class Insecta; order Lepidoptera; family Micropterigidae; genus Micropterix; species Micropterix aruncella. The sequence goes on along the minus strand of OX155967.1, from coordinate 20,931,736 downwards.
TATTGCTAACTACAGACCAATAGCTCTACTGCCGGTTTTTTCAAAAATTCTTGAGAAAATAGTTAATATCAGGTTAGTCAAATATCTAGAAAATAAAGATATATCAAAAACTCAATTTGGTTTTAGGAGAAATAAAGGGACAATAGATGCACTACATAATATTTTATCAACAGTGTACAGTAATGTTGACGCGAAACTTTATTCAGGCACGGTCTTCTGCGATGTCTCAAAAGCGTTCGATATGGTGAATCACAATATATTGCTTAGTAAACTCGACAAATACGGCATCCGAGGCAACAGTCTCAAGTGGTTCTCCAGTTACCTATCAAATCGGAAACAAGTAGTACAACTTTGTAACTACGAAGGCGGATTATTAAAGAATGTAATGTCCAATGAGTGCAAAGTAAAGTGCGGAGTTCCAAAAGGGAGTATTCTGGGACCAACCCTTTTGCTTTTATACATAAATGATCTCCCAACTGCCTTAACACATTCCAAAGTAACATTATTTGCGGATGACACCAGCATAAACTATGCACATTCTAATATTGACCAAGTTGTTACAACTTTAAATGCTTAATTGGTTTCACTAAATGCATGGTTTGAGAGAAACAAGTTATCCCTTAACACGTCCAAAACTATTTCAACTATTTCAAACGATTTTCAATTTGACTAAAATGTATTGACTATTTCTATTATTAGGTAGGCACATATTAATTATACCTTGACTATTTTTATTTACAATATAATCACTAAGACATTTTATTTTACTTTTTGACAACCGTCACATTTTTTTTGTTATTTTTGACATTACATTTATTAATTTTATACTAAAAAAAGTTATTTTTATCGGTATTAGAATAATTTACTCTGTGTTTTTTATCTGGTAAACTAAATGGTGAGACTCGATTTAATTCTACAATAATACCTTCTTCATTCTTACGAGTAACCTTTTATGTTTTCATTAGTAGTAGAAGAATTTCATCATTAAAAAAGAATTCAATGATATCACGGCCAAATGTAATACAACTGTCTATACAACTATGTATTAGTTTTTAAGACAATAAACTATTTGATTTGATTTGATTTGACGTGCTTATTAGAGTTGCGAAGGAAAACGATTTAGAAGTTCTTTTTGATTCTCAGCTTACAATCAAGAAGCACATCATTAATTTGTCAAGGTTCTCTAATAAAATAAATAAAAATAAAATAAAACACTAACGGAGCTTCTGTGGATTTCACCAACCGGAGTCGGGCCCATCATAATACTATTATTACACTTCTGGGGGGTGAGCGGTGAACTCCAAACTAACAACCAGCTGTGGTAGGTTTAGGGCAGCTGTCTTGCAACATGTGAGGGTATACCATACTATCCATTTACTCCCACTTCGAAGCCATTGCATTTGAGATGCAGAAATCGCGGTATTAGATATTTTTTCTAAGAAGAAGTTCATTATTTTCCTAGAGAAACCAAGATCTTTAAAGAGTTGAAACAGATTTGGCTAGCAGGCCACAAGCACCAACTTCCAAAGCGTGAAGGTGAACAGTGAAGCTGTTTCAATTGGTGGTATTTGCTGGATCATGGTATTTATTCTATTTTGTACTCGTGGTCTTTTGGGATTGTTGATTCCCATGGAACAGTTAATTCTGCAATAAGGGCTATTTTCCGAGATAGTAAAGATTTATATCTGGACGGAGGGCTGTGCATCCGAGACTCTCAGGGAATTTACACTGATTAAAGACTGAATCGATATCCAGAATCCAATCCGAAGCTTTTTTGATTAAATTAAGTCTTTGGACTAAGTCTATTTTTCATGTTTCTGTAATGCCCAAAAAACTTAAAAAATGTATTTATGTTTTATTATTAGGAATATAATAATAGAATAAAATATATATTAAAATAACCTAAGTACATTTTTTACCAGAAACCAAAGTTCGGTTCGACTTTATAATTATAACTAAAATAATGCTTAATCCTGTTGTTTTTTATTACAGACGTTACACACATCCACCCTTCAAAATCCAGACGGCCTGGCTGTGGATTGGGTCGGAGGCAATCTCTACTGGTGCGACAAAGGAATCGACACGCTGGAAGTGTCTCGCCTCGATGGACGGTACCGCAAGGTGCTCATCTCGAAAGGACTTCAGGAGCCGAGGGCCATTGCTCTTAATCCCGTTAAAGGGTAAGTCTTTCTAACAAGCTATACACTCGTTCCCCAGAAACATAGGACATCAGAAGCGAAATGTGGTTTTAGATATTAATTGAAAGCCATTGTGATTTTTTTATTTTTTTTTATTTGTTGTGTGGGGTTTTTCTAAGGTCTTTATGAGCCTTGTAACACTGCGACCATTGCTGATCTATTGTTTTCGCCACCTACTATAGTACTGCGCTAAGCATCGTATCATTTAAGAACCGCAACAGGCTTTTGGCGCCAAATTGTTTTACCTCCTCAGGTTGGAGTTAATGCCCACCCAAGTGGGTGTATCTTTTACGCATCAGCGGGCCACACTCGCACATGAGGTGCTGGGGAGTTTCCTCTGCTCCTTGGCAGAACCTGCACATTTTTGTGTCTCTGAGCTTGAGGTTGAACATGTGTTTGTTCAGGCCACAATGTTCCGTGAGCGCCCTTAAATTAAGCACCAGATTGTTCCTATTTCGCGATAAGGCCTCTAGGGCAGTCTTACGTCGTAAGCCTTAATTAGCGCTTTGAAATGATTCAACCCTAGCGTGTTGCTCCAGTGGTTGACGGATTGTTCTAAACATATTTGTTTAAGCATTAGGTTGGCAATGCTTTTTGGTACGCCACAGCAAGATTCAGGCCATATAACGTTCCCTTTGCTCCCGTCTTAGCAAGTTCGTTGGCTTTTTTATTTAAGCTGTTGTGATACCCGTCAAAGCAAGTTTTTGGACAATTCTGTTTGTGATGTGCAATAAACATCTGCTAAGACAATATTATTATAATTATCATAGAGTTAATATTCAATTTCATGAAAAAATATCAAATGTATCATTTTTATTTGTTACACTGATGACACATATAAAGAGACGAGGAAAGCCTACATTTATAGAGTATGAGGAATGGCTACATTTCTTTAAGCTTTAGAGAAAAATTTAGAGGAACGACTTAAACATGGTAACATGATAGAAACATTAAAATACTCTATAATTTCCATGGTGGTATTGATGTAAACAAAAAGTTTACTTACAACCGAAATACACATCTTTGAGCCCTTTTTTAGCTGACAGCTCTGAACTTACCCTCTATATTTAATACCTCCGAAACTTCAGGAACCTAGCAATATTTTTCTTTATCCCAAATAAATAAAAACCAAAATATTTACACTAAAACCCAAAATATTTACATTTGCATTAATAAAATTACATTTTAAAAATTTATTGAGTGAGAAAAAAAATATTTTGTTTGTAAACCAGATATATTTGTTTTTTTTTTTTTACCTAAATTACACCTCAGTAAAAAACGAAAACTATAATATAACAATCATATGAATATTTTAGTTTCTAAAAAATACATTTTGCTTAAATTAAACCTCAGATAAAAAGCGGAAACGTGAAAAGTCATTGGCCTTGATCAGTATTTCCAATCACAGTTCATTCTCAGCGTCAACTGAAGGGTCTTCAAGGTACCCCATCTCTGGAACTGACTGGAAAGAATGATCATGGTCCACAGTCACCACATGCCTGTTGATCATTCTTTCCGGTCACTCATTGCTCCTTTTAAGGGCAGGCTATGATATTTCTTCCAAAAATAGAATCATGCTTCCATTCGTTTGGTAACAAGCGACAAGATGGCATTAGTATCTCATTTTTACATAAAAATTGACAGATCATTCTTCCCCGTAACCCTTCAAATGAAATATTGTTCATATTTTATGAGTTATTCTTAGTAAACTTTCAACTTATACAATAAGAAATTACTGAAGTATGTGTGATAGATAAAACCTTAAATGGCAGCGTTATAAGAAGGTCTCATAATATTTTAAACCGTTACTATTTGTTTCAGCACCCTCTATTGGTCAGACTGGGGAGAGAATCCGCACATTGGTATGGCATCTATGGATGGAAGTAACTCCAAAATTATAATTCAAGAAGCATTAGGTAATTTTATAAAAAAATACATAATTTCGATCAAACTTCGGCTAAATGTTATTAGGATGGTCGCTGGATTTCAATGAAAACTCTATTTTATGAATTAGTAACAATAAAATAATAACTTTAATATGCAATATTAAATTAAATATAGAAAGTAGAACATACGTCATTTTTTGATATACACACAATACCCCTTGCACAGCTAGACACATTCTAGCTGGCTGCAAGGTGGCCTTAGATCAAGGACGGTACACTTACCGCCATGACAAAGTTCTCGCTGTTATTCGCGAGGTAATTAGTCTCTCAGTGGCTCGTGCCAACAAGGGTTTGACAGTATCCTCCAAACCCCCAATACAGTGTGTGCGGGATGGCTCTAAAGGCAAAAAACATTTAACTACAAAACCTTTCTCAATAATCGAGAAAGCTACAGATTGGACTCTGGAGGTTGATTCGGTCTCTAAGCAGTATAAATTCCCTGAAAGTCTCGGATGAACAGCCCTCCGTCCAGATATAACTCTTTACTCTCTATCTCGGAAGGTGGCTCTTATTGTAGAATTAACTGTTCCATGGGAATCAAATATCCCAAAAGACCACGAGTACAAATTAAATAAATACCATGATCTTGCAAATGCCGTAACCCGGAACGGCTTCACTGTTCACCTTCACGCGGTGGAAGTTGGCGCTCGTGGCCTGCCAGCTAAATCTCTATTTCACCTCTTTAAAGATCTTGGCCTTTCCAGAAAAATAATCAACACTTTCTTAGAAAAATTATCTAAAACTGCGATTTGCGCATCTCAAATTCTATGGCTTCGAAGGGGGAGTGAATGGGTGGCAAGGTGAACGCTCACATGTGGCAAGACAGCTGTCCTAAACCTACCACAGCCGGTTCGTAAGTCCGGAATCCACTGCTCACCCCCCAGAAGTGTAAAAAATAGTATTATGATGGGCCCGACTCCGGTCGGTGAATTCCATGGCAGCTCCGTTTGTATTTATATTTATACTACCGGTAGCTACAACAAATCTGCTTATGAGATCTAGTGACTGTGGCCATATTATTGAGAATATGCACAAGGGTAAGAAATATCACAAGAGAATGAATCTGGCTTACCCGATGCTGGAGAAATAGTTGCTTAAACACTTTGACGAGATGGTACTATTGCTCTCTCCAGGCGACGGGGAGTACCCAAATGCCTCAACTTTTTCAAATGCGACATCCAATGAGACACAAACAGACATAAGGGCCGTAAAGCACTTCTTTTTACTAACAAGTTCGAGTAGTTCCCACTGGTTCTGCTTAGCCCAACCTGATGGCCTGCTTTTGTTTCTTTTTGGCCCAACTCACGGTTCAGCTCATTCGGTAGCCCCCTCCATGAGGAACTTAACCTGAAAGAGCCGCTTTGAGTTCTGCATGTGGCTGTAACCTGCACGTCGTATACAAGTGGCATCGCAAGTGCGGATCCGGGGAACACCTCAGGCGGAACTGGGTGGTTTGCGTATCTCGCTATGTCCGCCAATGCAATTCGGCGAATAACCTTGCAATTCGGCGAATAACCGGGGGGAGTCTGGAGACGTACATTTCCCTTGAAGCTAGAGTAGCTATTGACCTAGTATCACCTATCCTTAGAAATGATCCATTGGCCAAACATTCCCCGATAAATAAAAAAACTAAATTACCGCTTACAAGGACAAGCGACCTCGAATCCGTGATCAGACTGGAAGGACGGAGGAAATTGTCCAAATCTGGTAGTAAGGGCGCAAGGTCAGCCCGCTGGTTAGAACTTCCCAGTGCATCACGGTAAGAGGTCAAACTCTTACGGGCTGTTGGCGTAGTTCAACTGTGGATTGTGTTGTCCTCAAAGTCTTTGCGTTCACTCAATGGGAGACAGAATAGCTCAATGTCGTTATAACTCCCTGGGGAATAGCTTTCGCCCGTAGTAAATGACAACCCTCGATGACCAGATCGCAGTACCATGTAGGAAACGCACGCAGCAGTTCTTATCTCACAACTGAGAGTGCAGAACACGACCAGATAATGTACTCTTCGGTTTGACAACCTTCATCGTAGACCATCTTGTGATTTTAAGTTGATTGTTGTGAGAATGCAGTCTTAACAGATTTTTAAATTCTAATTCTAGGTTGGCCGAATGGTCTTACAGTCTCGACGGATACAGAGGAGTTGTATTTTGCGGATGCCAAACTGGACTACGTAGCCGTCGCCAACTTGGACGGAAGCAGTCCCAGAGTTCTCTTCAGCAGAGGTATCACTCATTCTTTTACTTCGGTTCTAATTTTTACTAACCTCTTCGCCGCGGCCTACTCTGGTCAGAGTTTGAGTAAAATGTGCACCGAACGCGGCTTATTACTTAGGCCATCCACATATTACGTAATCACTGAGGGGGAGGGAAGGGTTGGAGCTGAGGCTTACGCTTGATTATGTGGGTGGAGGGGGAGGGGGGTGCCCGTCCTGATTACCTAATCAACTTTGGTCACCGCATTGCAATTTTCTTGGTCTAAACCTGCACATTAAATGTGCATTTTTAAATGCATTCTTAAATATTTTTTTTCTCTTTAATGCCGTCTTTACAACCACTGCGGTCTGAAGATTGGGATCTGTAAAATAAACCAAAGAGTTTAAAATTTTGTAATTACTTTGAATTAATAAAGTACATTTTTAAAAGCCTTCTAAAATGTTTTTTTCCACTTACCATCTTCAAACACTTACAAACGCTGGGTTCACAATTCTTCACATTTTACACAAATTAGGTTGATTACGTAATCTTCAGTGGGGGGGTGGAGGGGGGGTCAGGCCGCTGATTACGTCTGTTGACATGGGAGCGCAGAGAGAGGTTGAAATCCCATAAACGTGATTATGTAATATGTAGACGGCCCCTTATGGCGTTTTGGTTCCTAGTAACCACACTAAAATGGCAATAAAAGTTTTAATCCCTGCACTGATTTTATTGGGTCAATAAATATTGATAATAAAGGCAGCCACATTACGACACAAAAGACCTTCGTTTTTTTTTAATTTTTGTGAATTTATTTTGTATATTATTAATACATAATAATACTTAATAATACATATATAAATATATATAATTTTTTGTCATGTTTTAAAATAAAATAATGTTGACAATTTTCATGACATTTTCTTACGAATTTTTATTAGGTAATTAAAATATTTCTGTTACATTAAGTATGATTTTGTTTATTTATATAAATATAATATTATAGATTTCTTAGGATAATTAAAATAAATTGTCTACCTTGGAACAGGCGGCAGCCTAGTTAGGTTAAGACTTTTGTATATTGAATGTACTCATAATTTGAAGTCAATAAATAATTTGAATTTGAATTTGAATTTTTATACAGTTGTTGGAACTTTCGTCTATTTTGCATGGTAATATTGGGTGATAGTTGGTGCAATATTCATTGACTTAATCATATTAGTCCCTAGTAAAAAAAACATCATTTTATTGCAATTTCAGTATACTTAGTATTTGAAACTCTGATCTGAGTAACCCACCCTGATTGGTTAAGCCATCATTAGAAACCATATTCTTAGACATATTTGGTCTGTCTTATATTTAATAGCATATGGTACGCATCATCTGAGTACGTCATGTTATCTTATAAGTACTGTATATTATACTTAGGCTATCTGCAGTATTACACAGCGAGTGTTTATATTATTCGAGCCACCATGCAATTTTAGTACTCATCGTATATACTCATCAATCTGTCTATTGTATTTTGTTTCATTGCAGCCAACCACGCAACAATGAATCTTCACCACATCTTCGCCGTGGCCTTCTGGGAGGGCTACGTGTATTGGAGCGACTGGGAGACCAAGTCCATAGAGCGCTGCAAACGTCCTCGAGGAGTAAGCGGAACACCGGCTGTGGTGCCCCATTGTGACACGCTAACGACAACCATACACAAACCCATGGACATAAGAGTGTACCATCCGCATCGACAGAAGGAAGTTACAGGTGAGTAGCAGTGATTGTGATGATGATAAGCGCAAATGAACAGCTGTCCGATGCCTCATACTTAGTGCTTCATAGGGACCATTGCAGCCTATCCCCTCAATAAAGAACCATAAATAATCCTATCCTGCTACTAGTTGCAGATTTGTAACTTTCTCTTACAGGGTGAGTTTTCATTTACATGGATGTGCCATACTTTATTATTATATTTGTTTTTTTTTAATGTTTTACTGAATAAGAAAATAAAAAAGATATATTTGTGTGATCTATTTAACGGGTAGAATCACCCCTTAAAGTTTTGTGCACAATTTAACATCCACAGTGTATAAATATTTATTTTGTGCCCCTACATAATATAATTTTTCTTTTAACTTGCCCTTACAACAAAACTTCATATGTCAGTGTGACATCTTATTAAAACTGTAGCCTCAAAACTAATGTGTAAATGAACAAGACGTTAGAATTCTTCTTTTATTTTACAAAATTTCCTTATTTCCGCCGGCAGAGCGATCGGAAGCGTGCGACGCTCTCGACTGCCAAGCCCTGTGTCTGCTGACCGCGGGCGACGATGATTATCTGCTGGCGCGCTGCGTCTGCCCCGAGCACTTTGTGCTCAACGACGACAGAAAGACTTGTCGACCGAACTGCACATCGGCTCACTTTGTCTGCGAGAAGACTCTCAAATGCATACCGTTTTGGTGGAGGTGCGATACGCAGGTTTGTATTGGTTCATTTGCTCCAACGCCTTTTCTTAATTTATTATTTAAATTTCCACATTTTAACTGATAATTATTGTAATAATTACAAACTAAGCTCCTGTGAAATTCTCCGACCGGGCGAGGAACGATAGACACCAGACTAACGACCTGTTGTGCTAGGCATAGTCTCTATAAGAAAAGCCGGTCACCTGTAAGATAACTGTCATTAGTATTTTAGGTGGGCCGTTACCGTAATAGATATAAAGTATAATGCTACGTCGACGGCATGTCTATTGACACTATTGCAATTTCACGAGTAGTTTTGAATGCTTCTAGCTCTCTTACAGCTTCTAGCTATGTAATTATGAAATCGAAGACTATCGCGGTTGTTTGACATTATAAATAAGATTAAATCAAATTTACCGCGTGAACTTTGTAACACCCGACGTTTCGCTAAGAGTCTACCCTGGACAATGGCGGTCGCAACATCACCGAAACGTTGGGTGTTACAAACTTCATGCGGTAAATTCATTTTTATCTTATTTATTATGTTATTACGAATGTTAATACGGCGATCTTTGTGGCTCTGCGTAATGTGTATATTATCATTTAAAAGAGGTTTTCTCATGCAGAATGACTGTGGGGATGGATCAGATGAACCGGAATCTTGCCCAGAGTTCAGATGCGCTCCCGGTCAGTTCCAGTGCAAGAACGCAAAGTGTCTGCATCCTACCCAGTTGTGCGACGGACTGTCGCAGTGCGGAGATGGATCCGATGAGACGGACTGCGATAAAGTAAGTTTTATTATTAATTTTTATAACATTACATACTGAAATTAAACGAGACCTTGGTCTGTTAGTAATCCAACAGCTTCTTTTCAATCAGCAAATATGTGCGATGGTGTTGAAGGCTTATAGAATGATATGTCAGAAATACTAAATTCTTAGGGATCACTTTAGATGAAAATTTAAACTGGAATCAACATATCGATAATTTGTGTGCAACTTTGTCATCGGCAGTCTATGCTATAAGAAAGGTGAAATTTCTGGCTGGCGAACGTGCAGCGATCAGTGTGTATCACTCCTGCTTCCATTCAAAGATGTCTTATGCGATACTACTATGGGGTAATGCAACCGATACCCATCGCATTTTTGTGCTACAAAAGCAAGCCGTTAGGACAATTTTTGGTGTAAGCAGAGAAACACATTGCGCCCCTTTTTTTATTAAAGCTGGTATCCTTACCATGTCGTCTATGTACATATATCAGTGCCTTTTATACGCCAAAGAGAATATTTTAAATTGCGAGCTTCACTCCACTCGGCATAGCCATAATACGCGACATAAGAACAATGTGTTATTGCCTAAAGTACGCTTGACTAAATATCAAAAAACATTTTTATATATAAGTTTTAAATTGTTCAATGCTTTGCCATCATCAACGAAAAGACTTGAGATGGCAGCATATAAAATCTGCTTGAAAAATCAGTTAGTCAAACATGCCCTTTACAAACTGGATGACTTTTATGATATTGCGTCCACAATTGCTTGATTATAAATATCCATATTATGACTATACTTTCGAACTAAGTTTTAGATTTTATTGACATTGTTTTTAATTACGCATGTTTCAGAATTTTTCTTTTTATGGTATTGATTATTATTTGTTTGATTATTGATTATTTTGTAAATTTGACTATTTTTAAGTAATCACCTCTGATTACAATTATTTTTTCCTTTTAATTAATCAAAGCGGTTTTATCATCCGGTAAATTATGATTGTAAAATTTGACATGTTCCTCAGTATTGTGAAATGCTTTTATGGAATGAATAAATGATGATGATGATGATGATGATGATAGGATTTATTCTGTGCATTTGTAAGCCATTCTCGCCCAAAATATTTAGCCATCTCCAAAATGCTCAAAATGGTTAGAAGTGCAATGTTGGCATTGCCCTTCTAAACATTTTGTGAGGTCGTAAGCCTTTTATATCACAAAATCGGCAGTATATATATATATGTATATATATATATATTTATATATATATATATATATATATATATATATATATATATATATATATATATATATATATATATATATATATATATATATATATATATATATATATATATATATATATATATATATATATATATATATATATATATATATATATATATATATATATATATATATATATATATATATATATATATATATGTATATGTATTTATTTATTTATTTATTTATTTATTTAATTTAACAATTCATTTAAAGTGCATAAGTATCACTAATAATCATATCAATAAAAAAATATATATAATTAAAATTAAAATTAAACACGGCCGATATGAGCATTAGCATCTAAGTACTGCTGCTGCCCAACTAAGTGCCAGGACTTGTTCCAGGGCAGCTAGCTCTCTAGTTTTTAGATCACACATATTCGGCAATGAATAAAAAATAAAAAGGAAAAGAAATATATATATATATATATATTCCCGTCATCATTACAAATTATAACTAATAATCACTAACTAATGATCACACACACACACACACACGTATATGTATATGTATCAAAAACATCTTTTAGTCAGAGGCATCATCTTTCTTCTTACATCTACCAAAATATTATGTACGCTCGTAGACACCTAACAGAAGCTCCGGTGAATAGTGATTTTCATCATCACGATACGAGGAATAAATCCAATCTCCACATAAACCGACAGCGACTTAGCAAAGTGCGAAACAGTTTTATTCACCAAAATTTGTCCTTCTATAATAAGATTCCAGAGCAATTGAAAAGCCTTGGAGAGGACCAATTTAAAAAGATAATTATACATAATTTGGTAAGAAACCCAATTTATGGTATAAGGGAGTTTGAAAATTCTGAGTTTATTTTCCATGTTGATGATTAATGAAATGCGTAAAGTTTTAAACATAATGGTATTATGATAGCTGACATTCTAATTTTCATATAATTAAATTCATTTTTTTTTAAAAATACGAAGGCATATTGCTGGATTGGCAATAAAATATATATTTTTTATTATTCTACATAGAATTTGCATTTCTATTTTAATATATTATTCTCCCTGACTCATTACATTAGCATATTTTGATTATTTGTATGTAGGTAATATTGAATATAATATTACAGCCATGACAACTATCACGATAGTTATGTTTATAATAATGAAATTTTTAGCATTTAATTTTGTGACGCATCCAAGTGTAGGAATGCCTATCTACTGGAGTAGTTGATTGTATTGTATTGTATTGTATGAGTATAGGCCCCAGGATATACAACAAATTGGATGAGTCGATAAAAATCGTATACAGTAAAGAGCAATTTAACGGTGTCACAGGTGGCTTCTGAATGAAGGTCGGGATATTAGCCACCAAATATTTGACATTCTAATGTAATTTAATTTAAATAAATTGAATTACTATTATAATTATTTTGTTAAATCGCTTTCTTGTGTTTTTGTTCTTTTTTAATTGAATTATATTGAAATATATATTTTAACCTGTAACATGGACATTTTATATATAATTGTATCCTCGGACTATTTAAATTTTATTCTTTAAATATTTATTGCGATATCATTTTTCCATTTATTTCGATTCATTATTAATATTTTAATATTTTATTGTATTTATTACGACATTATATTATTATTATTCAATTTGATTATTTCACCATTTACTAAATGTTATTTTTCCAGCACACTACAGCTACAGTTACATCACACTACACTACACTACAATTACATCACACTATACTCAAATTACAATGTTTATTATTAGTTAATTTTTAATATTATTTGATACCTAGCATATTTTTTAAAATTAAGTGTTCTAAAGTATGCACAAACCACTCTACTTGGTACGCTTGCCTTAGTACAGGCCTAGGCCTAGTTAGGCGGTGTTGATTTAAAAAAATGTTGGTCTGCGGTGCTTTCTATTTTGCTATTATTTACATTTAAGCCTATAATGTTAAACTTACAATGTGCTGCCATAAAAATGTGCTTTTCTTTAATAAATAAAAAATCAAAAAAATAAAATATGTATATGTATATGTATATGTATATGTATATGTATATGTATATGTATGTATTTGTATGTATTTGATACATATATAGGTACTATGTATGTACTTTAGTTATTCTATGAATCAAGTACATTTCTATGTTATATAATATTTATTATCTCAATTTTATTTTTTAATATTTATTAATATAAATCGGTGGAGGATTACTTTTTGTTTTGTTTCTTTTTCTATTTCATTTTTTATTAATATTAATATAATACTGTTACTTTATGTTTTTATACCACAATTGTGCATCTACTTACAGGCCTAAGAAACCCCGTTAGATGTACGTAGCACCATTTGTTACTTATTATTAATATTATTATTGGTTTTTACAGACAGGCAGCATCATTACTGATATGCCTGAATTTAAAACTGAGTTTTATTATAATATATTTTTAATGTACGTCTAGTCTATTTTTAAATATTTTTACGCTACACACTTCAACCACTTCAGCAGGTAAACTGCGGCCACTCCACTGGTCAACAGTCCGGGTGGCTAGAAAATGTTTCCTGGGATTTATAAAATCGAAGACTATCGCGGTTGTTTGACATTATAAATAGGATAGAAACGAATTTACCACGTGAAATTTGTAGCACCCGACGTTTCTGTGGCGCTGCAGCCGCCGTTGGCCAGGGTAGACTGAAAGAACTGTCAATCCGTTGTTTTGTGGGTAGGCCGCATACCGTTGCCGCCACTGCGTAGGCTATAACGGTGATGGGGGGCGGGGCTCGGAGCGTGCGAATTTCGAAAATCCGTCTTGCACACAACACTCACTGTATCCTGTCTTACGTCCTTGCGTACGGCGTTCGGCGGCGGGAACATTTTCAGAAGAGGGTTCCACGTAGAAGAAAGTTTGTAACCGTCGTCTCTATTGAAGTTCGGGGTTCTTCTTAAACATATTTATGTTCTATCAGATTTCAACTTTGTTTAAAAAAAAACATTAAAAACAGGTTTTTTTCGGCCTTCTAAACCAGACTTCCCTCCCCCCCTTAAGTGATCTTAACCTGTTATTCTTCAATGTTCTATTTTTTTAATTAGTGAATTGTGACTACATTTTTTGCACAAGAATTAAATTAATAAAATAAAAATAAAATATGAATATGTATGAAAATAAAATACGTATATTTGAGTAACTATGAAACATTAATTGATTTTTTTAATAAGATAAAATCGAATTTACCTCGAGAAGTTTGAAACACCCGATATTTCGGCGATGTCGCCGTTGTCTAAAGGGCGGTCGCAACATCGCTAAAACGTCGGGTGTTACAAAATTCACACAACAAATTTGTTTTTATCTTATTTATAATGTGAAAAAACCACAACAGTCTTCGATTTCATATTAATTGATTTATTTTAAATAATTCCTCAACGTGAAATTAAATCTGTGTATATTTATATAACTTTCTGGTAAATAAATAAATAACTTACAGGGTAATTCCAGGCAGTTAAAATGGACTAACATTAATATTAAGATCCATGTCCAGCCAGTTTGGATGCTACAGAGTTCTTATGCCACAGAGTTACCTTTTCAGTTCACTTGCCTGTCGTCCCAGTTCAAATGCCAGAGCAATGGCACAACTCCTGCGCGTTGCATAGCTGCTGCCCGGCATTGTGATGGCACTGTGGACTGCCCGCAAGGTGAAGACGAAGCCAACTGCTCTCCTAAAACATGCTCTTCGACACAGGTATGGACCCATTTTAGAATATGAAAGATATTTATTTATTTATTTATGAAAACATATTTATCCTCACAGATAATTCCAAATTAGTAATTATTATTCTTAACTATAATATAATATCCATATACCTATCTGTAACGACCCTAAGTATCGTACATGCCAGTCAACGAATGCATTGAATTCCAGTGAAATGCACTGATGTCAATACAGCCATTGTTCCACCTCATGCAGCACTGAATTAGCACGCATTTTAACTACTTTGTCAAATCAGTTACATTGAACAACATTTTTACTCGGAATATTTTGGATTGCGTCATTTTTCGGCCTTTATAAGGCGGCGAAAATAGCACCAGGGTATCATTCCTCGAATGATCACTCCCCTCAAGACAGCGGCGGAATCACCCGGCACTACTCTCACGAGTTAGGTCAACGGGTCCGACCATTTTGGGTACCTCTTCTTTCCTTCCTCATATCGAGACGAGTAAGCATCAGTCTGAACTCCTACAGACTCGAGCCGTGTCGAGTACGAGATACTCTGAGCACAAACTATAATCCTTATCCATGTACCCTCGTAACTTCATGCAGATAGCTACCCTATTCGCATCAACCCCTGACATATTCGGGAAGCGTTAACAAACTGGCAATATAAATCACTACGAATTCCTTCTGATACAATAAATACCTTCTGACATACTTTCAATCGACTTCCAATACGGAGATAACCCGCAAGTTGACACCACCTCCTCACATCAAAAAACTTGGAGTCCAGTGAGGGGTGGCCCGTCACATATCCAATTATTATCTGTTTTCAATCACAGTTTTCTGGTTGGCTTTCTTGCACCATACCAATACCGAGTTAGCACTGTAATTAACAAGACTTGTGTGGAATATGGATATACACTTGCTTGAGAATATCCAGAGTAGGTTTACTAAGATACCTCGAGAAACAAATAGACTAGCGTATGAAGAAAGGCTGCATTTCATAAACCTGATCACTATATTATAATTATATTTATTATACTATCGACTGACAACGTAAGGCTAATGCGTCTATGTCACATGCATTTGTTTTTAAAATTGTGACTGTTTTGCACTAAGAAAAATGTCCAGTTTATTGTTAAAGCTGTTGAAAGAGTCAGTGATTATCACTACCTCTGACAATGTATTCCTAGCATCCACTACACGATTGTTAAACAAGTGTCCACGATCAGGTGTTTAAGATCACCCGCATTTTCAAAATATAGTTCCAAAATCCCATTTTACCTACTATCCAAAGAATAATTTTACTTTCTCCGCATGATCCAAAAAGCCACAGAAACAAGAAGAACTATATTTTCACTATATTGAGCGTAATAAACCATTCTTTTGCCCACTTCTCTATGCTATTGAGGTTGTCCTAAATGATATTGATTTATTTTTTCCTTCAATTGCTATTGCATGATGTGTCCGACCCCAGTTGGAGAATTTCTTGGTTGCATTACTTCAAATGTTTTGTTTTTCTTTAGTTCAAATGTGCCAACGGTCGATGCGTACCTGCCGTTTGGGTTTGCGACGGCGATGACGATTGTGAAGACAAGAGCGACGAAGGTATTCCGGCCTTTTCAAACTCGACAGATGTTTCCCACGATAACGGATCAGCACTTGTCTGCCATTCGAGGCTTTGTCCTCCGGATCACTTAAGGTTTTTATTCACTCTTTTATTTATTTTCATTTCGTTTACAGTACCTTGCCATATTAGGCGCATCGTGGTAAAATTCATTTCTTTTTAAAATGTGATTGAATGCATAATAAAATAATTCTATGGATGAAAGCCATAAACATTAGAAATAAATATGATTTTCCTGAATATTGAATAGTATACTTCAATTATTACTCAAATGCACGGTGGAGCCAGGTACTGTAAAAACTAGCCGTCTCCTCCGCCAAGTGCTTTAGCCCGCCGCCCTCATGGACTTGCGTTCGGCCCTCGTATAATAATTTGCAGTATAAATATTATGTTTTTGTATTACTAATTATCAAAAACTTTAAACTTGATAATCCTGAAAAATGTATTGTATCTGGAAAAAAATGTCAGCGAATTGATGAACATTTGTTTAAAATGTTTGCATTTAACGGTTCTCGAGTTGTATTACGGTTTTAACTCGTTAACTCTACACTGTTTTTAGTCAGCTATATCCATAGAGGAAAAAAACCTGATTGAAATCAGTCCATTGGTTTCGGAGAACTTAGCCGATAGACACCACATTCGAAGCAAAGCCAACATAGCCCTCCCCAAAGTCCGTTTGACTTTAATTCAAAAGTTATTCGTGTATTTGGCGTTTAACCTCTTTAATAATCTTCCAAAGTCAAACAAAAAATGTTAGAATATAGAGTTAAACACTAGCTCATCAGACATGCTATTTATAAGGTAGATGACCTCAAAAAAATATTGAAATATCTTATATATACATACTTATTATGAAAAATAATAACAATTCTCTAAGATACCTCTATTATTCTTAAGTTAAAACATACGAAGTAAACCTCATACTAGGTATACCAGACAGTAGCGTCTCTTACAACTAAATTGAAAAAGAGGCGAACTACGTCACGAGTCTAAGAGCTCGCATATGACCGCCACATGTCTACTACTCCGCTAATGCAGATTGAGAAATTCGCTGAACTTCGCACGCGCATAATACTAACCAAAGGCGTTCGTCGAGACGTAACCCTCTGCTCCGTTTCCTCGCACCCTATTCCCACAATTCTCTATCACTTGAGAGTGCGTCTACTGTTCTCTCGATATACTGTTGCTCATGGTAATAATTTGATAATGTTTGGTTATTCATTATAATTATTGTCGTTTTACATATGTGATTGTTGAGCATTTATCTTTTATTTTTTCTGGTTTTGGCTGTTATTAGTATTATTTTTATTGATTATTTGTTGCATTAGTATCAGGCTATTGATTTCTTTGATTTAAAAAAATGTATGGTTTGTTTCATTTATATTTTTGATTATTTGCGTATCAAACGTTTATTATTATGACTTATCCAACTGTATTTGCAATTCTGGATAAATAAAATACTACTAAGTAGACTATTGACTATTCACCTTAATAATATTTTGTAGATGTGCCACTGGTCGTTGCGTACCTAGAGCGTGGGTATGTGACGGCGATCCTGATTGTCCCGGCGGCGAAGACGAACCTGCGTCCTGCAGAGGTCAAGAGAAGAAACAGTGTGATCCCACTTACTACCAATGTGACAATAACAGGTAAAATATTTCTCATTGAGGATATTCACTAGCGACGGGGAGGGGTTGGCAAGACCGCCACTCCAAGTTTGATTAATGTTTTATGTGCCGTGTAACATAGACAGTACAGCAAACTACTATTATAGTAAATGCCATGTACCCTATGGGATATTTGGCCAGCCGGCAATATTTGCAGACCCGACGGGAAACGTGATTATCCCAGTAGTCAAAGTTGACTAGTGATTCCGTAGCCGCATATAACTTTCGTAGCGATATCGAAACACTACTTCCCGGCAGGTCAGCGAGGTTAAGGAGTATAGGGCGTTTTCAGTGCTTGGATGGGTGACCGCCTGTTATAAAAGGTCATATTATAAAAGCCGATCGCCTGTACTATTATTGTCATTAGACATTTTAAGATGGACTGTTATCATAGTTTTTTTTTTAAACTAGTTTTTTAAAAATTTAGAGACTTATAATTTGGCGATACAGTTTTGATTGATATATTTTTAATAATGTATAACAATACTATTAACTTTGTTGAGTAGAGTGTGTAGATCATCAGATCGGCTAACATTACTTCGACATATAGTCAGCTGCTTGGCATAGACAAAGAGTCACTCATTCTGATTTGTTCTCTCACATGCTTCGTCTACTAATGGGCTATAATATTTGATGGTGGGAAAAAATATATTTTTTGTCATCATAAAATAGTGACTAATTTCCATACTGAATACAATTATTTTCAGATGTATACCAGGCCGCTGGCGTTGTGACTATGAAAATGATTGTGGCGATAACAGCGACGAGAAAAGCTGCGTGCCCAGAAACTGCTCCGAAAGTGAATTTAGGTACATTTTTATTTTATAATTTAGCTCTCCAGGACTCGCGCCCTAATTTTGAACAAAGCCGTAATTTAAGATGGATTTGTGTTTAAAAATATTAAACCGCCTTTACAAAATTATTTGATATATTGGGCCCGATGGGTTTCTTGTGAATTAAAATCGACATCAGCTCATGCGAGCAAGACAGAGTAATACGGTCGAGCGGAATATGAAATGAATGATTGTTACTTTTCCGTAAGAACAGAAATATAATGACGACTTCATTGTTTGTAATTAGAAAGAGATCAAATGCTGCTTCGGTACTTTTGAGGGTACGTTTTTACATGACTGCCGGACAAGAAAGGAGTGTAATGTGTTCAGGGTTTATCTAGATGTGTTTTCCGTTTCTTTATTCCACCATAACTACTAAACGCTTAAACCGATTAAGAAGTGTGCGGTATTGTTGAAATAGTTTTGGCCTCCCGAGTGTCAAAGGTTACCTGAACTGTCCAAATACGAAGCGAGTAGTTGTCTAAATGTCCGAATGTCAATTAATATATCGTGTTTAGTGTCAAATAAAAGGTCTGATTGAGTACATTCTGAAAATATACATGTAGTTGTATGGATAAATACATAAACCACCAATATTTCATAAAAACCCGTAATAAAAATAATTATAAATACAATAGTTTACTTTCTGTAACGGCAGTCGTATTTTTTATTCTTTTTAGTATATTTACTTGTTTTATTCATTTGTGAACAGGTGTAATGATGGTCGCTGCATCCGCGGTGCCCTGAAATGCGATGGTGAACCAGAATGCTTGGATGGCTCGGATGAACACGATTGCAATTTGGTCTGCAACTCCAATGAATTCCTCTGTACCAACGGACATTATTGCATACCCAAGTGGGTTTACATTTATTTTATAATAATTTAAATCTTGATATTTTTCATTTTTTACAAGGTTTTATTTACCTTGCAATGTATGTTAGTATGTATGTATGTTTGTTTATGTCAAATCTTGCAAGCTGAATTAGAACCACTTCCTCTTTTCCTATGAAGCTGAAATTTTACACATTGGTTCAGTTCCGATTACAAGGCATTTTTATTTTTTTATTTTTTTTTTCAAACTAGTTGATAGGAATTCCTACACTAGGTTATGTCAAAAACTAACGAAAATAACAAGTATAATATTAAAATATATACCTATTAAGGTATAAGGTATGAATGTCGGTATTGCAAGGTATGAACGTTGAACATCCAAGCGCAGATTATCTAGGTTATATAGAAGAAACAACTTTTTCTAATATTTTCAATCAAAATTCTTACATAATTTCATAGAAATTTCATGTGGACAATAGTTCTAATTATCAAAGAAATATTGGAACATTTCACGAATTATCATACGGCAAGATATTTTAAAGAAAAAACACAAATACAAACAAATCAGTAATAATAATTATAGTCAATAACCAATAGTTAGAAGGAAAAAAAAGCCAATTGTAAAATAGTCAATAATAGAAAGAATAGGGAATAATAATAGTCAAGTAGGTCAATAGAGCTGCGAAAAATTGATATTGTCGAAATCCTCAATGGGTTTTTTAATCAAAATACCCTGTACCTTTTTCTTAAAGTGAACCTCCCCAAGGCCCCTGATGTGTAATGGAAGGTTGTTGTAGAATAAGTAAGATTGGCAGAGAAAGCTATTCCGAACCTTACTCAGTCCGCCTTAAAAGTCCTCTTTATTTCGCGTATTATGCGAATGAATATTTGAGTTACATAGTTGAAGTAGTCTCAATATTTTTTCTCGTATACTTGATGTTTTGGTATATATACGCGGCGTACAAAGTCATGATACCAGATTCGATGAATCTGAGCATCTGTATGAATATTCATATGAATCTGGTTGATGAATCAGGTTATGGTGAGCATAACCTGATTCTACAACCAGGTTCGGCTCTTCTTCCACGGTCAACAGCACAGTCACACAATTTTGTATAAGCATTCAATTATGATAGCCCTTTCTACATTTCACCATGTCATGGCTGCTGCATGCAGGATTGGCTTCCAACGAGGTGACTTCTCAACGGTCAACAGCACAGAATCGAAATTTTGTATACGCATTCAATTATGACAGCCCTTTCGAGGTTTCACCGCGGCAGGGTTGCTGCACCCAGGGTTGGGTTCCAACGAGGGGACTCCTCAACGGTCGACAGCACAGAAAAGAAATTTTGTATATGCATTCAATTATAATAGCTCGTTCTAAGTTTCATTGCAATAGGGCTGCTGCACCCAGTTTTGGCTTTCAACGAGGGGACTCCTCAACGTTCAACAGCACAATTGTCTATAGCATTCAATTACGGTAGCCCGTTTAAAGTTCTGCTATGACATAGCTGCTGCACCCAGGGTTGGCTCGGGACAGAGCATTTTAATACAAGCTTGTTTTAAAAAATGTGTTTTTGCTATTAACTTACTACTCTTGTTATCATTACCATTACTTTCAGTAATGTCAACGAACATATTATTTTGAGCATTCAGCACATAATTGGCCTCGATAATCCATTCACAGGATTTTTACATAAAGTCTAGGGAAAGTTTTTGTTTTTGAGTAAGATTTCAAATTTGCACTGGGTTAAAAAAGTGATTTCTGGAAAATGTCTGTGTGTGTGAGCGTTCGTGGCTGTGTGTGTGTCTGTACCCACTGTATCTCAGAAACTACTCAACCAACTAGGACCATATTACGTATAAAAATTGTTCATCCTAAAGCTGAGTTTCGAAAATCTGATGAGATAACCGCCTTTTTGATTTAAAAAAGTGGCTTTTTCAAAATTAAATAAACCATTAGTCCATTGATACTGGTCCTAGAAAAATAAATAATGGTGACTAAGAATTCTGATGACATTGCCTACAAATCTTGCTTATATCACTTTCCGACAACTTCAGCGGGTTTTAAATTGAATATGTTATAAACTGAAAATTAAATACTTCAAAACTCCAATATATACAAAATATTTAGTAAAATGTTAAATATTCAAAATAAAAGCTTGTAATTTAAAATAGTCAATTTTCCAAAAGTCTATCTTGGCTACTAATAGTTAATTCTTGAAAGGCGACAAATCGTTTCTGAAATTATTCTCTTGCACGACTGCGTATACAGCTCTAACCTTTCGGCAGGAATTACATGCAGGGTACCGCAGCGTTTCTCACTCTCGCAAATACTATTTGATTTTCCATTATGTCATAGTTAGTTAGTTAGTTTTCCTGGGCTATTTCCCGCACTTGGCCTCTTGATTGGGCCGTTGTGCGTGGCTCATGTTTCTATTTATGTTACTCCAGCCAACCCAGACTGTCCCAGAAGGTTAGCAGCCTGTTTGGGTTGCTACAGGCCTCCGGGACAGATGCTGGAGATTGTAGTATTCTTGCCCGTTGCTCTGCCACGCTCCTGCATGCCATTAGCACATGCTGTGGCGTTTCTTCTTCCTCCATGCATCCTCTGCATAGAGGGCTGTCTGTCACACCTATGGTAAACAGGTGTTTGTTTAGGGGGACATAGCCTGTCATAGTACCTATGACTTTACGGATTTTGTCCCTTTTTAATCTGGGGTATGGGTTCCATTATGTCATGCTAAGTATACCGAGTACTCTGCTGCTACCTACTTAAAATACTGAATTATCCGTATCTGATATTCTTGACTTATAATTTATTGTATCACTCTAACTTTCCTGACCAATAAATCGATTTGAATTTGAATTAACATCCGCCTCTCAGGCAAACAATGCTCTGTATCCCTGTAATTATATTTTTCCGCCGTTCTTATAGTTCTTGGCGCTGCGACATGGACGCCGACTGCTCGGATGCTTCCGACGAAGAGGGCTGCAAACGCACCATCAACTCTTTGGTGCTCTGCCACAGCAAGCAGTTTGCGTGCAACACCGTGGTCAAGTGCATAGACGTGGCTTATCGATGCGACGGGGAGGACGACTGCGGAGACGGCTCTGACGAGGATGAGCATCTCTGCGCCAGCACTATGTGTCCCCCAGATCGATTCAGGTACGCTCATATCAAAACAAAAACTAGTTAAGGATTTTAAAAAATCTTTATTAAAAATAGATGTATAACTAAACAGTAAAAAGTGATATTAAATCGCTATATAATAAAAAGATAAAGTTATAAAATAAACACAATAAATGTTCTAAATTAAACTACCTAGCATGAAATTTATTATATTAGGACCTTGCATTGAAAACTTCGATTTCCTAAGAAATACCGTAACTTATATTTCTAGTCATTTACCAAATTACAAAATACTTCATGTCAAAGCGTCATCATAAGGCTACAATTATCAGTCTGTGTCATTTCGTTGAAGTGTCAACAACGGTAATTTTGTTAGCTTCGAAGATGTTGAAATTTGAGCCGACAAAACGTCATTTGAGGGAAGCAATGCTTTTCTGCTTTCATCTTAAGAAAACTGCCGCAGAATGTCATAGATTGCTGCTGGAGGCTTACGGGAAATTTACTTCGACAGAAAGGACTGTTGAGACTTGGTTTCTCCGATTCAAAAGTGGTGATTTTGACATGCAAGACAAAGAGCGCCCAGACCAGGAGCAAAAATTTGAAGAAGCCGAATTGGAGTCCATACTCCATGAAGTTTCGAGTCTGAAGCTGGCAAACATAAGTGAAGTGCATAATGTTCATCCCTCAACCGTTTCAAGACGTTTAAAATCTATGGGAGTCATTCAAAATGAAGGCCATTGGGTTCCTCTTAGAGTTGCAGCCGAGAGACATCGAAAGACATTTCATGACTTGTGAAATGCTCTTTCGCCGTCAAAAAATAAAAGGTTTTCTCCACCGAATAATCACCGGCAATCTGTCTCTTGCCTGAAAGATGGGAGAACATCACAGCTATCGATGGACAATACATTGAATGAAATGCACTTTCCAATTTGCTTCGAAATAAATGTTTAATATCACAAAAAAAAACAAAGTTTTCAATTCAACGACCTAATAATTATCAAGATAATTAAAAGAAATAATATATCAATGAACTAATAAAACCCACATACACGGTATGTCGGAAAAATTATGGAACTTTTTAAATAACAAAGCCCTCTGCACAGCTAGACCGATCCTTTCTGGCTGCAAGGCGGCCTTAGATCAAGGACGGCATACTTACCGCCCCGACAAAGTCCTTGCTGTTATTTGCGAGGTAATTAGCCTCTCGTGGCTCGTGCCAAGAACGGTTTGACATTACCGTCCAAACCCCTAATACATTGTGTACAATACAATAATGTGCTTGCTAAAGGCAAAAAAAAAGATTTAGCTAAAAAACCTTTCTCAATAATGTAGAAAGCTTCAGATTGGATTCTGGAGATCGATTCAGTCTTAAGCAGTATAAATTCCCTGAATGTCTCGGATGTGCAGCTCTCTGTCTAGATATAACTCTTTACGCTCTATCTCGGAAGATGGCCCTAATTGTAAAATTAACTGTTCCAAGGGAATCAAATATTCCAAAAAACCACGAGTACAAATTAAATAAATACCATGATCTCGCAAATGCCATCACCCGGGACGGCTTCACTGTTCGCCTTCACACAATAGAAGTTGATGTTCATGACCTGCTAACCAAATCTCTGTTTGACCTCTTTAACCGTTCGAAAGGCAGCTTTAGTGCGCATAAAACTGCACCACAACTTTTTGTAAATTTTGTAAATAAATTCTAACAATATCGTTTTTTTATGAATTTCCTCTTGTTACCTAGTAAGTAATGTTGTTAGTACTATAAATAAAATAAAATACAAACGGAGCTGCCATGGAATTCACCGACCAAAAATCGTGCCCATCATATATAATTATTACACTTCTGGGAGGTGAAGGGTGGATTCCGGACTAACGACCGGCTGTGGTAGGTTTAGGACAGCTGTCTTGTCACATGTGAGCGTTCAACTTACCACCCATTCACTCCCCCTTCGAAGCCATAGAATTTGAGATGTGGAAATCGCGGTTTTAGATATTTTTTCTAAGAAGGAGTTGATTATTTTCCTGGAGAGACCAAGAACTTTAAAAAGGTGAAACAGAGATTTAGCTGGCAGGCCACGAGCGCCAACTTCCACCGCGTGAAGGTGAACAGTGAAGCCGTTCTCCTCCTAGAAAAATGATCTAAATCCGCAATTTCCGCTTCTCAAATTCTATGGCTTCGAAGGAGCAGTGAATGGGTGGGGTAAAGTGAACTCTCACATGTGGCAAGACAGCTGTCCTAAACCTACTACAACCGGTCGTTAGTCCGCAATCCACCGCTCACACTCCAGAAGTGTAATAATAGTATTATGACTTTGGTCGGTGAATGCCATGGCAGCTCCGTTTGAATTTTATTTATTAGTTATTTCACGAAATTATTTCTTTTATTCAAAATACATCTGTTCCGCATCAATACACCGCTAGGCTTGTTCAACCAATGCTACCATAGATTTTTTAATGTCATTTTTCGGAATCGCTTCAGTAACCCTCGTCACTGCTTCTTGGACTTGTGTAACATTGTCATATAACATTTCTTTTATGGCCAGTTTAAGTTTCGAGAACAGGAAATCGATATAAATCAGGCGAATTCGTAGGATGTTGAAGCACACAGTCTCGTTTTTTGGACAAAAAATCACAAACATTAATGGTTCTATGAGATGGTACATTATTATGCGACTAAAACCAACTTCCCGGCGCTCGATATTTGGGCCCCACTTAAAAGATTCTCTTCCACAAACGCTCCATAACACCTAGATTATATTCACCGGAAATTAGTTCGTGCGAACGAGACAGGGCAATACGCTAGAGCGGAATGTGAAATCAATGGTTGTCACTTTTTCGCATTAAAACTACCCACTATGGATAAAGCATCTGAATTTAACACCGCACGAAATGTGTTCAAATTTATATGGACGAGTGTAAGTTCGACAGGTAGTTTTTATCCACGATTGTTCGTTTTATATTCCTCTCTAACGTATTGCTCTATCTCGTTTGCTTGAACTAATTTCAATTTTAGTGCTTTCATCACCTGGTGCTTCATTGGAGTTATTTTGCCTCTGCGATTGTTCATTGTCAATATGTTGTACTTCTTCCTGAATGTCTTCCTGTAAAATTAATAAAACTGCACAAAGAAACGCAGTTGGGCCCATAGTATGTACTGGTGGTCAATAGATACGGGGGGGGGGGGGGGGGAAGGAATAAGTCACAATGGACCTAAAATTAGGACTAAGTGCAGATAGCCATGTGATCGACCACCCTCAATTCCCCATCACCATGATACTCAACCCTTCCAATCTTGATGAATGCCAATTTTGAACATTAAATTTTACAATTTAATTTTACTTATAGGTGCCTCAACAACAAGTGTATTCAACAAATTCATCTCTGCGATGGCTTTGATAATTGCGGGGACAACACAGACGAACTCGACTTTGTTTGTAAGTTTATTATTTATTATAATATTGTAATTACTAGCTTTTGCATTTCGCTTTCATGTAGTTCCGAATGGGTTGCTAATGAGTTTAGTGGTAGGCTGACCACTCACAGCCCATCACTAAACTCACAGGAAAACCTTATGTTGGCAATACCTCAGCATTCTTCGACCCTTTTCACCAAGTCCTTTGCGGTACAGGCAGGTTGCCACTGCTATTCTCTGCCTCTGCAAATGCCAATCAGCTACGCTCGACTCGTTTAACCCCTCACGTTGCGAGGTAAAAACACCTATCACTTTTGCGCGCGACATATTCGCGCGCAAAAAATCGACGCGAGTCAACGGCCTTGAGAAAAACGATCATAACTTATAAACCACTAAACGGAATAAAAAAAGATAAAGAGAAAAATGATCGCATTGAAATTTGACATATAAAATATTATAACCTTATCTCGTAAAACAATTAAGATAATAATGAATAAATATTACAAAATTGGCAAACTGAAAAAAACTCGCCTATAAAATCATTTCGATTTTTTTGTAAATACAGTTTTTGTAAATATCAAAAATTGTAAATACAGTTATGTTCTTTATTAAATGCTTTACCAAAACGATATTTTTTTTACTTATTTGCATACAAAAATACGGAAAAAATATTTATTTATTCAGCCAAGAAAAATTTTATTTATTCTCGTAAAAAAAAAATTTTTTAATTTTTAATTTGTGACTACTTATGGTATTTTTTTATATGAAATTCTTTCAAAATAACTTTATTACTACATCACTTCTTCTTAGAAATCACACCAGAACTTTGACCTTTGTCTGATATTATAGAAAAATCTAAAGTTTTGAGAGTTTCCGCGTTCGAACCTAATAATAAACTTTGAATGCCCATAATATAAAATTCGTTAGATTTTTTCAATTATATTGTCTTATCATAGACTTATTATATGTCTAATAACTAATTACTATACTCCAAAGAGTCACATTTCATCGAAAAACTATGGAAAATCGCACTTTTTTCTCTCATAGTAATTATCAAAACAAGTTTCATTTTCGCGAGCCATATTAGAAAAACAACATATAATGTTCAAAATACGCCTAATTATGTGATTACTTAGGATGTAAATGAAGCAATACCTATTTTATTAGTAAATTAAAGCGACATTACGTCATGTTTCGCGATATATAGGGATATTTCACAAACATTACAAAATAAAAACGGCCATTTTTTCACATTGTTGGCCATTGTTGACAAAGTGTTTTCTTCGAAAATTCGTGAAAAACAGCAAATTGATTGTGGAAATTGAATAATCCTAATGGCTAAACTACTTAAAAAGGGAAATTACTTACTTTTATCCGGTATACACTGCACTTATATCCACAAAACACTTCACAAAACAAACACTTCGCGGAACCTATACGCCGCCGCGGGGGGGCCGATCGACACTGCTGTTTTGACGTCTAATGCTGAGTTTTTAAATCGGCGGTCGATGTTATCGTCGTTGGCCGGCGAATGAAAGATTATTTGGCCATGTCGTCCCGCGGTCAGAAAGCATTAAAATACGACGATTCGAATCGTAAATTGCATTTTTCGCAGCGGCGAGCGCGATATCCAAAATCGGATGTTACGGATTGTTAGGCGGCCGCCATACATGTCCCCAAATGGATGTTACGTGCTTGAGGGGTTAAAAAACAACTGAAATCCCATTTACTATGTATTGAGTGCATCCGCCGTCAGGTCTGGCGCTAGTGGTCCCCTCACTGGCGCGGCGGCCGTCACGTAGATCCGACCCTTTTACTTTTCAAATACGCCCCACCACTTCCGCTTCTCCTCCACAGGTGCCGTCAACGTGACGGACTCTGGTTTTTGAATAGAAAAAAAAAGAAATATTGCAAAACAGAATCATAATAAAAATAATATAAACCAAAAGGAACCTATAATGCATATAAAAAGTTTCAGCAAAGGGGATCGACCTGGAATTATAATACACGCACTCAATGTGTTAAGTGGTAACAAATGACCTTCTCCTCACAACTCAAATTACCCTTCTAAAATCCTAGTCCCTACCTCCGCTCTCTTCCCTTCCCATCCCTTTTTTATGAAGCACTTTTAGTTTATTTACTGTCCTATGTATATATTTATAATATTACATGTAATAAAAGCTATATAAATGTAACATCATTACAATGTAACAATATAATTTCGATACTTTAACTTTTATTAATTGTACCCGCGTCAACAGTCACAATAACCCTTGCGGTTTGGCAAATAGATATTACTACTAGGCAATACGATATATACTAGATATACGAGCTCTGTGAGAAAAGTAATGAGACTAATTTTTTATCTACCAAAGTTTTAATTTTTTTCAAGCAACAATATTGTCCGCTTCAAAATAGTTTGCTCAGTTGTCAAGTTTTTCGGAACAAACCTTTGGCATTTGCCAATCTTCTGTCAAAATTTGATGTACGGTGAAAGTGTTTAACTGGTCACCCATAATACTTATTGGTAAACGACTGTCTGGTCTCAAAAGAGCCTTCACTCGTTCGATGTTTTCATCGATTTTTGAAGTTGAAGGTCTCCCTGAGCGAGGTTCATCTTCAACGTGTTCTCGGCCTTCCAAAAATGAAATGAAATGAATGAAATGAAATGAAAATCTCTTTATTGCACAATAAAATAAGGTACAATGGCGGACTTATTGCTACACTACAGCAATATCTTCCAGTCAACCAACATGCTGGTGTGAAAAGAAGAGTAGGCAACAAATTATATCCTAAAATTAAATTTGAAATTATAGCATATAATATATATTGTGTGTGTATCTGAAGTAAAATGTAAATATATAAATAAATTTTTGAGTTTGACATATTATATGTATGTATATGTATATACATACATATTTTGATATATTAACAAATAAATAAATAAATAAATAAGTAAATAAATAAACTGCCAAAATAAGGTAAGGAAAGGGAGGGGATAACGGAAAGGTTAGAATTTATGATTAATATTTATTGTGAAAGGAAGTGCTTTTTCAATGATTGCTTAAAGGTGAACAGCGAGCTAGCGCCTCGAATAGTTAAAGGAAGCTGATTCCACAGTCGAGCTGCATGTACGGAGAAGGAGTAGGAAAAAAAAGTGGTATTGTGTTTTGGGATACGTAGGATATTATTCTGATTTGAACGAAGTGGGAGACCATGACATCCTAATCCGGTAAAAGCCTCGTTGAGGTAGGAGGGAGATGTAGGGTTGTGTAGGACATTATATAGAAGTGAAAGGATATGCAAATTTCTCCAGTCCCGTATACGAAGCCATTGCAATTTTGATCGGTACTCGGAAACATGGTCATACTTCCTCAGATTGAATAGGTATGTACCTTATGCAAACGTTCTGTAGGCGCTCAAGTTTATCCAGTCTGTTTTCGGTGAGATCCAAATATGCGACATCGGCATAGTCTAGTAACGGCAGAAGCAGACTTTGAATTATGGTTTGCTTAGTGCTTACAGGGAGGAATCTCTGCAACCTCCGAAGGCTATGAAAGCCATTATATATTCGCCTGCTTACTTCGTTGACTTGTGCTTGCCAAGAAAATGTCTCGTCCACGAGTATGCCTAAATTCTTTACAACTTTAGAATACCCAATGACGTTGCCCTCGATTTCTACTTGACGTAAAGATGATAGAGAAATAGGAGACAGTAATTGTTGACTGCCAATTATAATTGATTGGGTCTTAGTAGGATTTAAGACAATGCCATGACTTTTAGCCCAAGAAGATATATGGGCAAGAGCCGAGTTCATATCAAGTATGGCAGAGTCAATATCGTCCGGTTTTGTGTGGATATAAACTTGTAGATCATCAGCGTAAAGGTGATACGAGGTGGTAAGGTTCTCGGTTATGGGGCTGATAAATATAGAGAAGAGAAGAGGGGAAAGGACTCCTCCCTGGGGTACGCCGGCAGTAAGGTCGATCAGATCGGTGGAAGTGTCGGCTGATTTAACACACTGTCGGCGCCCCTTCAGATAAGAGTCAAACCACATTACTGCATCATCTGAGATTTTGAGAGAGTGCAACCGCTCCAGCAATAGATCAAAATCGACCGTATTAAATGCGCTACTGAAATCTAAGAGTGTGAGAATTGTGAGTTTGTAAAAAATGATTTGTGCCAGCGAAAAACTTGTGCTCTTGATAAGGAAAGTTCTCCATAGGCCTGTTTCAACTTTTCAAACATCACATTCACGGGTTCCCAAGTTTAACACAAAGTTGATGGCATAACGTTGCTCTAAATTCCGCTGTTCCATTTTCGTAACACACAACAAAAACACAGCTTAACTGATAGCGCTCTCAAAAATGAAGTTATGGCTGTACGGAGCTGAAACTTGGACTGAGCACCTGGCAGGGATGAACACCACTGTCTAGGCAAGTAGAATAGCATAGTGATGCTAGATAGTTTGCAATATTGTCAGTCCCATTATTTTTCTCACACACCTCGTACTTTGGCAACAAAAAAGTTTTTCATCAACATCTACAACATTGTGCTAATTCAAGACAACTGCTACATGTCAATCACATAGGTTCAAGCCAGAATTTTTAACACAACCAAACTTTAATTACAAATGTATTATTGAACACAATTGTTTATTCTTTCATTTAAATAAAACCATTGCTTATATAGGATATTATATTGCTTAATAGCGTACTGCGTTTTAGCAGCTAGTATTTTTCTAAAAAAGGCAACATGCAGGTGCCACTTATATTTCCAAACATTCATTAATATTTTCTTATGTTCAGTAGTCCAATAGATGGCGTTCTAAAATCACCGTTGCGGTATCCTATCTCCAAATTAATTTTCAAACCATAGCTCTTACTATTTTAATATTATTCCCATATAGGTCACTTTTTAATTTGGTATACAGGTTTTAATACATAATAATAAGGTGCTTTATTGTTAAAATAGACTAACAGATCGTATTCTAATTTCTCCGCATTATAACTGTTGTGTTATCAGCCTTTATAAAAATGCGATAGATGGCGCTAATCATTGAATGTTATTATTGTTATCATTTGTTTATGGTTTGTATAACTAATCAGCCCTGTATAATCAGTCCCACATTATGACCACATTATGACCACATTATGTGATGACTACATGACAAGATCGGCTACATCAGTCACCTGAGGGCTCACCAGCAAAACCCCCAACAATAAAAAAAAAAAAAAAAAAAAAAGAAAAAAAAAGAATCTAGAATGCAATTGCTATGGCCGAATACGGGTAGAAGGATATATATGTGATGTTATTATAAATGGCCAAATAAATACCTATTAATTTCATGGAACAATGCTATTAATGTCACCAGCGCAGATGGGTTGCCAAAACGTACCATGGCATGACATAATCAATGATAGTTAATAAGAAATTGTAATTAAATTCTTACTTTCATAAATTTATTTATGATATGACTTTGTGCTAGACTTTGTACTTTCATTGAATTTCTATATGATACTGGATTTTGTACTTTCATAAAAGGTATTTATGATATGACTTTGTACTGAGAAGGGTAATAATATGCAACCATGACTAATCAAAATATTTCTTTAGGTAGGACAAGATTCCTCAGGGTCTGTCCTGGCTCCCAGTTCCGATGTGCAAATGGCAACTGTGTACCGGAGAACGCCACGTGCGACGGAGTGGACCACTGCGGCGACGAATCAGACGAAAAAGCTCCAATGTGCGCAAACGACGGACGCAAGCTAGTTTGCGTGCTCGGCGCATGCTCACAGATATGCACCGAGAAGAAAGGACCACATTTTGCCTGCAAGTAAGATGCGAAATAATCGAATTACATAACAATTTCTATCTTAGGTGGCCTCCTAGTAAAATTCATATGTTTTCATATAATTTTTATTTTGGTACAGTACGAAAACTCTTGTCCACATAATTGGGTGACTCTATACCATAGGCGGACATTTGCTGCCCAGGTCAAAATTGAGTTGGAAGTGATTTGTAATAAAACTTTCCATGCTCTTTTCAATTTCAATTCTTTAGGATCGTTGGTCACGGAAAAGAAAGTGGCATCGATGGCCAAGGTCCAAAGCCGGATTGGTCAGGCAACAACAACATTCGCCTCGCTAAAGTGGTGCATATGGAAGGCCAGCTAGGCCTCTGTTTAGAGATCTTTGCATCATGACGCTGCCGTCCATTTATACAATGGAAGTAACGCTGTTCGTTCGCAGAAATCTAGCCGATTTTGAAGTGAATGGTGTGCATCATCACCATCCAACAAGATCCCGTAGCATGCTATGTTCGGTAAGTCATGCATTATCCAAGTCGGAGAAGCTAGCCTATATCGCTGGCCCAACAGTTTACAACAAACTCAGCGAGCACATTAGGCAGGCGCAATCTCTTGACGTGTTTAAGAGGCGCCTTAAGAGATACCTTACAGATAAGGCGTTTTCCTCACTGGACGAATATTACTCGAGTGAAGCCTAAAATGATTTGGTGGCTAAAGTATGTATGATCTCTTTGCATTTTGTCTTGTATTTCTTCTTTTTACATTATTCTTGTGTTTTTTTCTTCGTTTTGTTTTGTTTATTTTATCTTTTCTTTACGATAAAAAAAATGTTTGTTTGCTAATATGTATCAATGTTTGCTAATCTGTATCTGACTTGTATACCAGTATACTAATAAAATGAATATGAATATGAAGCGAATGATTATTACCATCAAAACTAAAATACGACTGTACTGAACTTTGGTCCTTCCCATTCTTATTTATGGATCGGAAACGTTAACGTTACTACAATCGGACCTCAACAAACTCGAGGTCTTCCAAATGCGATGCTTGAGGCAGATCCTCAGTGTCTCACTCCGCGACCGACCTCAAAATGAGACCATTAGAGAACGATGCGATCAGTAAACACCGATCAAAGAAAAAATACAAAAACGTCGACTATGATGCCTCGGCCATGTTTACCGAATGAACGACAACCCCTTGCCACGTAAACTTCTTTGGCGAGACTATCCGACAGAATGGAGAATACAGCGTTCGGCACCGAAGAAAAACTAACTAAAGAATATCAAAGACGACTTAAAGAATCAATGATTATCGGTTATCGACGCTCGAGACGTTGCCAAAAATCGTCAAGAATGGAAACGAATCGTGAATGAAGTACAAGATCCAGCGCCACCGACAGCAGCGTATTGGCTGCGAGGGAGACCCCCTCCCCAATCAACGACTACGGAATAAAGAAGAAGAAGAAGCTCTTTTCAGTGCCTAAATCCATTGTTTTCAAAACCGGACAGCAATACAACTTTTTCTGCACCGAAAGTCTGTATTGATTTCAAACACGCAAACCTACCCTCGAGTTTATATTTCAAACTCAACTCTGTCGCGGACATCAAGATTTTAAAAATATAATTTCACCTATTTACCAAAAGAAGTTGATATTGGTTACCTCACAATTTCATTTCTAGAGTATTCAACAACTAAAAAAAAACCTAATTAATAAATGTGCCCTTTAAAAAAACTTATTTTTCTCTAATTCAAGTAAATGACAGATGTCCGCCTTCGATACTGAGGTACTCAATTGTTCACAACAACGGACCTATTGACTACAATTTCTTACAGCTACCTACAATTTATTATAGATACATCTGTAGTGGTATTTGTAATGATATGAATTAAGTAGTGTTGTGTATAAAACAAGAAAACACATATTGTGTCTATGAGGAATGATCAAAAAGTTCTTAGAATAACCATGAAAACAATAAAAGAAATCGAAACAAAATAAATATTTTTGACATAATCTCTTTCTACTTCAATATATTTACGTGGTTTTGAAGTTCTTTCTTGGCCCTCAGTGGCTCGTGCCAACAAAGGTTCCACAGTATCCTCCAAACCACCAATAAAGTTTGTGCGGGATGGCTCTAAAGGCAAAAAACATTTCACTGCAAAACCTTTCTCAATAATCGAGAAAGCTTCAGATTGGATTATGGAGGTCGATTCGGTCTCTAAGCAGTATAAATTCCCTGAAAGTGTCGGCTGCATAGCCCTGCGTCCAGATATAACTCTTTACTCTCTATCTCGGAAGATGCTCCTTATTGTAGAATTAACTTTTCCATAGGAATCAAATATCCCAAAAGACCAGGAGTACAAATTAAATAAATACCATGATCTCGCAAATGCCGTCACCCGGAACGGCTTCACTGTTCACCTTCACGCGGTGGAAGTTGGCGCTCGTGGCCTGCCAGCCAAATCTCTGTTTCACCTTTTTAAAGATCTTGGTCTCTCCAGGAAAATAATTAAATCCTTTCTAGAAAAAATATCTAAAACTGCGATTTCCGCATCTCAAGTGCTATGGCTTCGAAGGGGGAGTGAATGGGTGGTCAGGTGAACGCTCCCATGTGGCAAGACAGCTGTGCTAAACCTACCACAGCCGGTCGTTAGTCCGGAATCCGCCATTTACCTCCCAGAGGTGTAATAATTATATATGATGGGCCCGATTTCGGTCGGTGAATTCCTTGGCAGCTCCGTTTATATTTTATTTTATCCCTCGGAAAATATCTTCATATGAGTATTTAAAATACATTTGGAATTTTATTTAATAATTTTATATTTAAGAATTTAATATTAAATTAAAAATAAATTTATAGAGTATTATAAATATATTTGAGCAATTATTCCAAAATCTGGTATAGGAACAATAGAAGCACACTTTCTGGCACATCCAAATATATCTCAATCATCCCTTGACAATTACTAAGTAAACATAAATATTATATAAATCTAAAATATATAATAATTATACAGAGTGAGTTTTTTATTTGTGATATCCTTATATCCAGTACGAGCAAACAGCTTTTGTTATTTTTTTTATTGAGAAAAACAAAATATATATTTATTTAAAATTTTATTTTCCAAAAAAATTATTATAAGCGAAGAGCTCGCTGCACTATCAAGCGGTAGGTAAAATATCGCAATTAAACAATATGCGCGATATTTTACTTACTGCTAAATGGTACAGCGCGCTCAACGCTTGTCAAACTTTTATTTAAGTCAAGTTGTTCATACTTACCAAAAAAAACATTTTATTTTTATTTTTTTAGTTTAGTATTTGCTTGTAATGATTCACTTACTACAAGGATGTCACTAATACAAAACTCACGTTGTATATGATTAAGAAAAGTATCAGTCAGTCAGATAGATCCATCTCCTATCTTCTTTAATCTTTATATTTGAATAATATAATAGAATCTAATAGATTACAAAAGAAATAAATAAAAGGCAAACTAAAAGTTCCAAAAATTATCACTGAAAACTAGAATTTCATATATATATATATATATATATATATATATATATATATATATATATATATATATATATATATATATATATATATATATATATATATATATATATATATATATATATATATATATATATATATATATATATATATATATATATATATATATATATATATTTTAAATATGTAATAATGTAATTGCAGGTGTGCTCCGGGTTATAGAATGAGTGGTCCGGAGAAGATTTCTACCTGCGAGGCTCTCGGTAAGTTCAATAATTAATAAATAAACTGGTAGTAAGCTAAAACGTAGAAGTACTTTTTAAGATGGTGGCTTGTGGTCTCCAATATGGAGCCCTAACTCTGATGAACTCTTCTCATTGACAAGCAAAACAGATTGTTGAATGAATTTTTTAGTCGGAACATTAATCCTAATCTAAGATCAGCCATGAGAATATTATATTTGGTCCTGAAATTACCGTCCTGTTTTCTTTATCTCTTATTTTCAATAAAAAGATGTAGGCGCCATAATTGTTTGTTTGTTTGAAAAGCTTTATTGCACACACAAAAGAATACAATGTGGTGGGCCTATTGCCAAGTGGCAATATCTACCGACCATACCGCCAGGGTTATTGTGACTGAAGGTTTATGTGGGCAAATAAATTTACAAGTAATAAATAAATACACATACAAAAAAGTCATCATAGTATAAAATATAATTCAGTGATTAGTAACGTATGCCAACTCGTATTGAAGGGAGGAGTGAAATATAAGGACAAGCAAAGGAGACGGGAGGGGAGGGGGAATTCATAAGTTGAGTAAATGTCTCTTTAAAGAATTTTTAAACTCTTACTTACTCTTGATCGGATATTTACTCTTGATCGAATAATTACTCTTTGATCGGATATTTTGATCAGTATTATGAACTTTCTGTTTGTTTTAATGGATTATAAACAAGCAAATACTAGCTTGTCGGCAGCCAAATGAACATTCATTCAGTCTCTTAGAGGGAACGTTGCTTTAACCCCTCAAGACAGTAACGTCCCGAATCGGGTACGATGTATTGTAGTCAATGCTCAGTAACGTCCCAAAACGGGTACGAGCGCAGCGCTACAAACCGCGCTCTCAACGAACTGAATTTACACTAAAATCACAGTGCAACCACCCCCTGTTAGAAATGTGTGAGAAAGACGGATAAATTCTGTATTGTACGATTATTCAGTCTTGCTTCTCGCAGTCTAGAATCCCTAATATAATTGTTTGTATTCTGGGGGTACTTAGTCGAGTGCTGCCATTGCTCGGATCTGTGCTTCTCTTCGGATATTATATAGCTTCTGTTCGGATATATATATGAAAATAAATAAAACGAACTAATAGATTTGGTAAAGCATGTAATAACGTACACAAATGTGTTTACAATTTCTAGATAGGGTTTCGTATTTTGAGATAAAACGTTGATGTCGCTGAATAAGTGAGTTTTTTCAGTTCTCCAACTTTCTAGTAATTATTCATAATTATCTAATTGTTTTACAAAATAAGGTTTTAATGTTTTATATTTCAAATTTCAATGCGATCATTCTACAGTTCTTCTTTTCATGATCCATCAAGTAGTTTCTGTCTTATGATCGTTTTTCTAAAGTACTATATTTTTGACCTTCAACTCTCAGAAATGACAGGTGACTGCCTAGATTTACATCCGCCGCTTGAGAGGCTAAGATGGATACATCTTAAACAAAGTCTTGACGAACATGATATTTAGATTTTTATTGAATCTTCTAGGTCCCAAAGCGGAATTGCTGGTAGCAACAGATGGTGAATTCAAGTTAATGGATCCATACAAACATTCTGGCGATCATCACATCTTATTAACAAAAAATCAAACGGAATCAGCGTAAGTAGTATTTTAAGAATTTTATTTTAATAGTATTAGATAGATAGATAGATATAAATAGTATTATATATAAATAGTATTAAATATATAAATAGTAATAGAAATTTATTACATATTATAAATGGTATATTGTAACCCTAGCATAATTTATTAACACATATTTGTATTAGTTTACTTTAAATTTAACTTCATCACTTCTATGCCTACTGTACGATGTCAATTAAAAATTAGTTTATCAAATGGTTGAATGTAAGACTTCTTTAATATATTTACTATAATTCTTTTAATATATTTAATTGTTGATTAACCCGTTGAGTATGATACGACCAAATCTGGTTCTGAAACAATTATCCGTTGAGTATGATACGACCAGATCTGGTTCCGCGTTTTTTTCACTTCTTTGACGTTCTCATATTTATTCATAATTATCTAATTGTTTTACAAAATGATATTTCAATATTCTATATTCGAAATTTCAATGCAATCATTGTGCAGTTGTTCTTTTTATGATTGGTGTAGAAGTTTCGTAGTTATAGTACTTTAAGGTCGATGTCGCCGAAAATCCTGCAAAAGAGACAGATGCATCCATGAAAATACCCATTTACTCCAAGGGTTAAAGCATCTCTTGCTTTATCGATGTGAATTTTAATCTTCTTGCTCAAGTCGCAGTTGGTGTTGAAATTTCAGCCGAGATAAACTATACGGTCAATCCTCTCAAATCTAGTTCCGTAAGCCATGATTGATAATGGTTTCATAGTTTTTTTTCACCTGGAAAAGAAATGTAGACAAAGGTTTTGTCTTTACAGGATGAAACGAGTCAGCATCACAGTTGGATATGAGGACAAAAATGTCCATTTGTTCTGGTCTGATTGGTATAGTGGGATTGTCCGCCGAATAAGGATTTCCCGGGATGAAGTATTCAACGACACTGAACGTGTGTTACACAAGAGGGAGACAAACGACGTTTCGATTATTGTAAGTATAAGATCTTTCTTTTTACACGACTGCCCACTAAAAAGGGGTGTAATGTGTTTAGGGTTCATGTATGCACGTTTTCGTTTCATTATTTCAACATAATTTCTAAACGCTTGAACCGATTTAGAAAGTGTGGTAGGTTTAGATTTAGTAGTGTGTGGTAATGTTAGAATCGCTATGTCATCTCGAGTGTCATAGAGTATGTATGTGCAACGAATCCTTGCACTCATATAAGAAGAAAGGAGCGTCTTTGATATAAATCGGAGTGTTACGTTCATTATTTGACAGTTTTTCGTTCTTCTTCTTTGCAGTAATAAAACATGTAAGGCCAGTAATGAATACATTTTTTTTGGAATATTAATAAAGCAATATAAATTATAAAGATTTACTTTTACTCCACAAAATATTATCAATGTTTTAGTGACCGTATTTGGTTTATAAATGGTCCGCCAAATAACTTTTTTTTTTTTGAAAATGCTATAAAAAAAAAACTACTGAATATTTTTTCAAATTTCTTTTTTTATTTGAAAGTACAATCCCTCCGGTTAATGATGGAAAATAATTTCATTCAAATGGCTGCCTCGGCTGGCCATGCAGTAGCCTACACGATGGGTCCAATTTTTAAGTACATTATCGATTGTGTGCAGCTGTATTTCACCAATGGCTTCACGAATATTGTCCTTTAAAGCGTCAATTGTCTCTGGTTTGTCGGCGTAACACTTATCTTTGACGGCACCCCACAAAAAGTAGTCCAACGGTGTCAAATCACAGCTCCGAGGTGGCCAAACGACATCAGCTCTGCGGCTGATAATGCGATTTTCAAAAACAGGGCGCAAAACATCAAGTGTAGCGTTGGCTGTGTGGTCCATAGCGCCGTCCTGTTGAAACCAAATGTTGCCAATATCCTCCTCTTCAATTTCTGTGAACAAAAATTCGTTCAACATGGCCCGATAACGATCGCCATTGACGGTAACGGCCACTCCTTGCTCATTTTCGAAGAAAAATGGCCCAATTATGCCTCTGGACCAAAATCCGCACCAAACAGTGACTCGTTTTGGGTGCACCGGCTTTTCAATGAATGCGTGCGGGTTTTCTGTGCCCCAAATGCGACAATTCTGCTTGTTTACATATCCGCCAAGATGGAAATGAGCTTCATCTGAAAAGATGATTTTTTTGGCAAAATCCGCATCTTCTGCAAGTCGATCGCAGGCCCACTTAGCAAAGCGAAAACGCATTGGATGGTCAGTTGGCTTCAACTCCTGAACCAATTGGACTTTGTACGGCGTCATACCAAGGTCTTTACGCAAAATTCGTCTCAATGATGTCTGCGAAATGTCCAATTGTTGAGAACGACGGTGAACTGATGTTGATGGCGATTCACGCACAGTTTCGGCCACAGCAGCAATATTCTCGGGTGTACGCACTGTTTTTGGCTTTTCACGCGTTGGTTTATCGATGAGGATGCCAGTTTCTTTCACTTTTTTCACAAGGTAACGAACATACGGAGCTGACGGTGCTTCTCTTCTTCCAAAATCCGTACGCAATTTTCGCACACATTCTGCAACATTACCATGATTTTCAAAGTAATGTCGCAAGATTTCCCAGCGTTGTTCAAGCGTATACACAACCATATTCGTTCAGCGGAAGGATAAAACTAATTATCTGTCAAATCAGACATGAGGTAAGTGTTGCCATACACGAAATAAGCACTAGTTGAAAAAAAAAACGTTACATGGCGGACCCTGTAATAATTTATTCCATTCTGACATTTTGTAAAATTATATAATAACGTAATTGTACAAGGAAAAAAAAAACAGTATGTGTTATTGGTTGGTTTTATGAAGAATAGTTCATTTATTACACGACTGAGGGTTCATGCATGTATGTTTTCCGTTTTTTATTCCACCATAACTTCTAAACGCTTGAACCGATTTAGAAGTGTGTCGTAGCATCGTTATGTCATTCCAGGTGTCATACCAAATGTCAAATAAATAATTGTTTAAATCTCCAAATGTCAAAATAAAATAAATATATTATGTTCATTATCAAATGAAAGGTCTGATTGAGTAGATTGTGGACATCATGATTATCACAGAATGCGCAATAGTCTTCAAGCACTCGATGTTTACGGAGGTAACACGCGTCAATAGTGCCGTAACTGAGCATCCGTAAATTAAATTTTGTCTCAACGAATATCATTTCAATGAAAAACTTTTGTTCATAAAAATGTGCTTTTCTGCGCGAACAAATTGTTTGTAATAATTATAAATACAAAAGTTTGTTTTCTACTCTTTATTGTGAAATTTCACAATGGGTGGGTTTATTGTTATATGACAATCTCTTACAACCAACCCTACTATGAAATGTTTATATGTACATATATGTTACATGTAACATGTGTGTAAGTGTGTGTATCTAATCGTTAAAACTTTCTTAGGTGACGGGTTCGCTTGTTGTAGTTGACAACTCTATTTGTAAGTGTGGGTCTTGTTATTGCATTTCATCGACAGAGTAATAAATGCAATTCCGTTAATTTGATCCCAACGGAAAATGGTGACCCAGCCGGGAATCGAACCTGGTAACCTTTCAATGTAAGATCAGGCGACCTAACCACTATGCTACCGGGCCGTGTTCACCTTTTGTAGTTCACCTTTTGTACCGGCGGTTATGTTTTTTGTTTTTATAAATTATTAATTACTGTATCCGATACTGAATGTAGGCGGACACTTCTGCGATTATTCCCTAAAGAAGTAAGAATTCCCCAGTACCGGCCAAGGGACCTGGGTTAGGGAGTTTATAGTCAAGGTGTGACTAGGCATAAATAGTGACATAGTTTTCTTTTCCTTCTCTTTTTTGGAACACCGTGAATTATTAGAGCAAGTCAGGGAATATTTACCTATTCTGTGCCATGTACAGCTAGTTACAAAACTAGTTGAAATCATTTTATTTACATTACCTTCCGAGTTAACTCGGGTTAGATAACTAAGAAGTTAGACTACTTTTACTATACTTCTATATCTAATGACATAATTTCTATTTAATAGCCGCTCGGCGCTCTGAACATCAAAGGAATCGATGTTGACTGGCCCTCGCAGAGGTTGTACTGGACGACCAGCGTAAACGGCTCGAAAATGGCGCACATTGGCACTTCAACTTTGGAAGGACGGATGAGAACCACCCTGTATCGCAGTGGCGTAGAAGATCCTAGGGATATTGTCTTCTCGGCAGGGACACGGTAGATAACTGTTTTTTTATTACTATTTCGTATATTGACCATGATGAGTGCGATGATTTTATTTATGAAATTAATATTGAAATAAGAAGAACCCCGAACTTCAATAGAGACGACGGTTACAAATTCTCTTCTACGTTGAACCGAGGGTACCTCGGATAACCGAAAACTTGTAAATCAAAACTTATGGTAAAGTTCGTAGTCAGTGAAGTAAAATAATACATCAATAAATAAATACATCAATAAATAATACAGCAAAAAATAAAATATTACATATTTAAAAGTTGTCAGTTAAAAATGTAATACAATACATACATCTATATATATAAAACAAAGTCGGGTTTGTTCGAACACTTATAACTCGAGAACGGCTGAGCTGATTTTCATGGTTTTTGATTTGTTGTATTTGTCTCCGTCCCGAATAGCAGAATAACTATTAAAAACAAAAATTGGAAAATTAACAAAAAAATAAAATAAAAGAAAAAAAATCCCTTAAAAAATGTAAATCCGTGTTTTTCTCATGGTCAGTTGTACGTGGCATGTTCACGTGTCGGCAAATCATCCGCTTCATTTGTTCTTGCACCTGAAAAAATAAAAAAATGTCATATATGACAAGGTGCTTCAATGAAGAGAATTAAACCGAGTGCATCTCATGCCGCACAATATGTAAATAGTCTAATTCAATCATGTCTTGCTGACACGCGATTGATATACTTACATTTTTTTTTAAATTTTATATATCTTTTTGTGTTATTATCTTAACCCGTTGAGTATGATATAATATTAACCCTTGGAGTAAATGGGTATTTTCATGGATGCATCTGTCTCTTTTGCAGGATTTTCGGCGACATCGACCTTAAAGTACTATAACTACGAAACTACTACACCAATCATAAAAAGAACAACTGCACAATGATTGCATTGAAATTTCGAATATAGAATATTGAAATATCATTTTGTAAAATAATTAGATAATTATGAATAAATATGAGAATGTCAAAGAAGTGAAAAAAACGCGGAACCAGATCTGGTCGTATCATACTCAACGGATAATTGTTTCAGAACCAGATTTGGTCGTATCATACTCAAGGGGTTAAATATTAATGACTGTTTCTTTCTTTTCTCATATAACTTTATTTATATTATTCAATCGAATTTTATATTATATTTATTGCCGATTTAATAATGGAATTGCATTTTATTTATTATATATTTTAAATATTTTTTTATTATTATTATTCTTTATTTTATTCTGAAGACCACATTTTAGGGCAATTTAGTGTCATTAGCTTTTTACTAAAACTTGTACATTTGTAGGCAACCAAGCAATCAAGCAAACTTGAATGTAATATTGGAGTCCTGTCCACCCTAGAACGGGCTAGTCCCAGTTGGGTGACAGAAACAAATAAGCAAAAGGTTAAGGTTTTGCCATTCGGTTCCTGTTATTTTTGTAAGCTAATCAATGTTTTATAGTAATTAATTCTTAAATAAATAAATAAATAAATGAAAATGATACGACCAAATCTGGTTTTGAAACAATTATCCGTTGAGTATGATACGACCAGATCTGGTTCCGCGTTTTTTTCACTTCTTTGACGTTCTCATATTTATTCATAATTATCTAATTGTTTTACAAAATGATATTTCAATATTCTATATTCGAAATTTCAATGCAATCATTGTGCAGTTGTTCTTTTTATGATTGGTGTAGTAGTTTCGTAGTTATAGTACTTTAAGGTCGATGTCGCCGAAAATCCTGCAAAAGAGACAGATGCATCCATGAAAATACCCATTTACTCCAAGGGTTAATAAAGTAGTGAACTTAATATTTATTTTGTATTCATTGTATTACTTTTATAAAATCATAAATTAAGTTCAGCTAATCTGTAACACGACATTCATTGATTTTTAGGCGGTACGAAGTTCACCGGGTCAGGTAGTGCATTATAAAATACAGTACTGCATAGTAAAATTGGAGCAGAGGGGTGACATAGGGAAAACATGGTCTGGCCGTGGCCTTTTCGATCTCGATTCGGAGCTCGGTTAATCGGGGCTCGGACGACC
Organism: Micropterix aruncella; assembly: GCA_944548615.1. Classification (NCBI taxonomy): domain Eukaryota; kingdom Metazoa; phylum Arthropoda; class Insecta; order Lepidoptera; family Micropterigidae; genus Micropterix; species Micropterix aruncella. The sequence continues at coordinate 20,888,192 of OX155967.1, read as the reverse complement.
GCGGTTTTACTGTATTTATATTATAGTGGTCACTGACTTTATGGATAATGCTAAATATTTTTTTATATTTCTTGCAGTCAGCTGTTTTGGTTCGATCTGGGCCGCTTCAGCTGTCGATTAGACTCGGGTTCACCATCGGGTGATAAAGTCTACAAAGGCAAAAACATCATCAGCAACCTACTGAGGCCATCATCGCTAACGCTAGACGCGCCTGCTCAACGGTTGTACTGGGTGGACTTGAAGTTAGGCCGTATTGAGACCTCGACTCTCCAGGGCGCTGACCGACGGACCATACACGCTTTTGGATTGGAAAGTAGATACATTTTTTTTTACACTTTCGATTCAGAGTCCGATTGAAACTCTTGTAGCTCGGTCCTCGCCCTTGTTTGTAGCATGAGCGAAACTGTTTTGACTAAACCCTTCAGGCCTCGGCCTCTCAGCCGATTAACAAGTTACTGTCTTAAAAAAATTTACTAAAAATTTGTAAAAAAAATGAATTACGACACTGTCTCACCAAAACATTAATTACTGCCAAACTACTGTACCCATAATTAAAATGAAACATATTAACACAATAAAACATAATAAAATAAAACAAATTAAATTAAAATAAAATTAAAACGGGGCCGTCACGCTGAATCGCGTTGTGGCCGATATCGGCCAATCAGGGCCTGAGGGGTTAACCTAAATTATCGTTGACTTTCCTGGCAAGGAAAGTATTGTGAACGCACTTCTGTGTGTCTGTGTGTGTATTCCTCCACAATAGTGCCCAAACGCTTCATCCGATTGAGCTGAAATTTAGCATACAGGCATATGTATGCCAAATATATATATATATATATATATATATATATATATATATATATATATATATATATATATATATATATATATATATATATATATATATATATATATATATATATATATATATATATATATATATATATATATATATATATATATATATATATATATATATATATATATATATATATATATATATATATATATATATATATATATATATATATATATATATATATATATATATATATATATATATATATATATATATATATATATATATATATATATATATATATATATATATATATATATATATATATATATATATATATATATATATATATATATATATATATATATATATATATATATATATATATATATATATATATATATATATATATATATATATATATATATATATATATATATATATATATATATATATATATATATATATATATATATATATATATATATATATATATATATATATATATATATATATATATATATATATATATATATATATATATATATATATATATATATATATATATATATATATATATATATATATATATATATATATATATATATATATATATATATATATATATATATATATATATATATATATATATATATATATATATATATATACATATATACATATATATATATATATATATATATATATATATATATATATATATATATATATAT